>WHWC01000178.1:0-40858 GCA_019426215.1 Buddleja alternifolia
GAAATTCGGTAAACAACCAACACCTAATGTTACGGCAACAACAAAGGAAAGGGTGGTTTTCTTTGTTGAGAAAGGTTCACAAGGTCAAACTTCAAAATGAACCAAGGGACAATGGTAAGGAGGCCAAATGAGAAAGTCAAACTAACTCAGACAAGGTAGGCGGCTAAAGCAAATGATCCACAAAGACAGACTCATCCAACGCTCAAAAAGCTAAGGATAAATCTAGTCACTGTGAATCAAGCGCTAAGCGTCTAGCACCAAACTGCAACCCAGCCAGAGCCAAGGAAATACCAGCGTCGATATCCAAGACAGTCAAGATCATATTATCGATACTATGATAACTATGATTAGACTATTATTATAATCGTGGATATTATTATACATCCAAAAATTACACACAGCACAAGGTGAAACCCAAAAAGGCCAATATTCCTACTATGAAGACAGGCAAATTTGGGTTCCTAAAGTTCTAATAAACACTAACAAAGGATACTAATGTTGAAGGAACCCAAGCAACAATGGTACCTAAACAGAAATAGAACTTCCCTTTTGATTGCAGGTACCTAGAGCTAAAGTCAATACATCTGTTTTGTATTTTGATAGTGGATCGTCAAGGCACATGACAGGGTTCCAAAGCTTCTGATCAACTATCAAGCTGCCAATGGTCCTCAGGTTGTATTTGGTGATAACTCCAAAGGTAAAACCAAAGGTATAGGTACTGTGCATAGGGGGACATCATGATAAGTGATGTTTATTTTGTTGAGGTCTAAAGCACAATTTATTAAGCATAAGTCACTCTTTGCGATAAGGCTTTGAAGTCATATTCTCAAGTGACTATTGCTATATAAACGACGCTAAGACTAAATCTACTAAACTAAAAGGAAAAGGAATAACAACGTATATTTGGTAGATTGGGGTTCAACACTTGATAACAACCCAACATGCTTTGTTGCTAAAATGAATCTAAAATGGGTTGGTTATGGCATAGAAAATGAATCACCTCAACTTTAAGACAATCTCTCAGCTTATAAGTCAAAATCTTGTAGAGGGATTGCCAAATGGACCATTTCATAAGGATCGCCTCTGTGACGTTGTCAAATGGGTAAACAAGTTAAATCATCTTTCAAGAGAAACCCATCATCTATCTACTCTAGAATACTTGAACTACTTCACATGGATTTGTTTGGACCTGTTCAAACATCAGTGTAAGCGGTAAAAAGTATACTTTAGTGGTATAGACGATTTCTCTAGATTTACTTGGGTGGAATTTCTTTCATCCAAAGATGAACATGTGACAAGTAACAGCGCTTATTCGGCAACTTCAAACATTGAAAAATCTTAAGGTTGCAAGAATAAGAAGCGATCACGGTACTGAGTTTACTAACAAGGTTGTTGAGAAGTTTTGTGCAGAAAATGGAATACATCATGAGTATTCAGCTCCAGAACTCCCCAACAAAATGGTGTTTTGCTGAGCGCCGGAAATCCTTTCGAACGCTTAAGGAAGCCGCTAGGACGACTATGTTAGCTGAATCCAAGCTTGCTCCTAGATTTTGGGCCGAAGCGATCAACACTGCTTGTTACACTCAAAATCGATGCATGATCAACAAACAGCATGGAAAACTCCATATGAACTGTGGAAGGGAAGACGTAAGCCAAATATTTCATACTTTCACGTCTTTGGTTCTAAATGTTTTATCCATAATAATGGATCCCAAAGCCTAAAGACTTTTGATCCTAAAGCGGATGAAGGAATCTTTCTAGGCTACACCAAAATGGAAAGAATTTTCGCATTCTCATAAGATCAAATCGAAGGTTGAGGAATCTATTCATGTTGTGTTTGATGATGCTAACCAAGATCCGAGTCGTAAGGTAAATGTAAATGATGTAGGAGTTGAAGATCTATGTCATCAAGCGTCCAAAATTACTATTGATGAAGATACTGACGATGATGATGAGATCTCAGTGCCTCCTCCTAAGAATACTCGTGAAATCAATCTAAATTATCATGTAAGAAATACGGATGATCATGAAGAGAATGATCATCAAGAGCAAAGAAGGAATCGTGAACTTGAAGCGCCAACGCAGGAGAATGGTCAAGCGAATGATTCTCAAGCGCCTGTTCATTCTCAAACCCCTTCCAAACAGATAGACTATGGTTACGTGACCATCCACCTGAACAAATCATTGGAGATATTGAAGCACCAGTTAGAACTAGAGCCGCTACATTTAATGAGGCTATGTTCGCAAGCTTTCTATCTCAAATGGAACCTAAGAAAGTGGATGAAGCGTTAAGTGATCCAAGTTGGATTGAAGCTATGCAAGAAGAGCTCAATCAGTTTGAGCGAAATAAAGTTTGGATGCTAGTACCAAGACCAACTCATCAAGGAGTTATTGGAACTAGATGGGTATATAGAAACAAATGGATGAGGACGGCATTGTTGTAAGAAACAAGGCCAGACTCGTAGCTCAAGGATACTGCCAAGAGGAGGGCATTGACTTTGATGAGGACTTACGCTCCTGTTGCTCGTCTTGAAGCAATCCGCATGTTTCTAGCGTACGCAGCGTTTAACAAGTTTACAGTATTTCAAATGGACGTAAAGAGTGCCTTCCTGAATGGTAAACTCCAAGAAGAAGTGTATGTGGAGCAACCTCCAGGATTCATCAACAATCATGGTAAGGGTATGGTTTACAAGCTAGAAAAAAGCACTTTATGGGCTTAAGCAAGCACCTCGAGCATGGTATGACACTCTCTCTATCTTTCTTATTGGTAAAGGTTTTTCAAAAGGCAGCGTTGACACAACGTTATTTAAAATTACCAATGATGAAGATATTCTCTTAGTTCAAATTTACGTTGATGACATTATATTTGGTTCTACTAATAAGCGTCTGTGTGAGAAATTTTCGAAAATGATGCAAGAACAATTTGAAATGAGCATGATGGGTGAATTAACTTTCTTCTTAGGACTACAAGTTAACAACTCCCTAATGGCATATTTATCAACCAAGCTAAATATACACGAGATATGATTAAGAAATTTTGGTATGGAAATGCATCATATTCAAAAATCCAATGAGCCAAACGCTTAAGTTAGATAAAGATGAAAGTGGAAAGAAAGTTGATATCACTAATTATAGAGGTATCATAGGATCACTTCTTTATCTCACTGCCAGTAGACCTGATATTATGTTTTCGGTATGTATGTGTGCACGATTCCAAGCTGATCCTAAAGAGTCACACTTGACTGCTGCCAAGAAAATCCTTAAATACCTAAAAGGCACACAACATGTGGGCTTATGGTATCCCAGGGATTCTCCTTTTGAACTAATCGGTTACTCAGATGCAGATTTTGCAGGTTGCAAAATAGATCGTAAAAGCACTAGTGGTACTTGTCAATTCTTAGGTGATAGGTTAGTTTCATGGCATAGCAAGAAACAACAATCCATAGCTACCTCCACAGCCGAAGCTGAGTACGTAGCTGCAGGAAGTTGTTGTGCACAAGTTCTATGGATGAGGCAACAACTTAGAGATTACGGAACAATCTTAGGACCAACTCCCATTCATTGTGATAACCAAAGCGCTTTAGCCATGACTCAAAACCCTGTTCTTCATTCAAGAACCAAACACATTGACATTAGATACCATTTCCTTCGTGACCACGTTCAAAAGAAAGATATCTCCATGCACTTCATTGGAACTGACAAACAACTGGCAGATATCTTCACCAAAGCACTCAATGAACAACGTTTTCTCACTTTGAGAAGTGAACTAGGTATGATTGATTTAAACGCTTGATCATGAAGCATCATATTTTATTAGGCATATAATTTAGGGGGAATCCACTTAAGTTATATCTCACAATATTCTTTAAAAAAAAAAAAAAAAAAAAAAATTTACTTGATCATAACTGTAAGCGTCAATGATAAAAATTTTCAGATGCATAATCATCAACGCTCAGTTCTATGTTTGCATAAAATATTGAATGCTCAAAATATTGAAAAGACTTTTGACTTCAAGCGTCCATTTTATCAGCTAAGCGCTGAATAGTTTATCAAAAATTTATAAAATATTTTCGTTACAAGCCATGCATAAAATTTTCAAACTTCTTTCAAGGTCGTGGGTAGACTCAAAGGTCTATTTTGTACTCTACTCACACGCCTCTATCACATCAAACTGGCGGGTACTCAAATTTTTTAAAAAATGACGGTTCAGAGATAGCACGTGTTTGTGTACGTGTCAGTGTACAAACATGCGCGTGTGTTACACTCTGAAAATACCAAACGTTAATTTTTCTTTAACTCGGATGTCAAATCTTTATATATGAGAATTACCAAATGTAACTTCTCTCTTTTACACAAAACTCGCGTCCGCAGTTAATAAATTTATGGCTAAGATTCAACAGTTATTACACGTGTTTAAATCCTACTAAGACTACATAACACAAGTTTCAAAACTCTTTACTGTGTCATTTAAAACACAAACTCTGCAGAAAAAGTAACTTACTTTCTACTCAAGCATATCTGCAAATCTCTCTTTATCTCTCTCAATACAACAGAAAAATCTCAGTCCATCTTCTTCGTTTTAAAAAAAAAAAAAATGGCACCAAAGAAATCATCATCTACTTCTGCTGAAATTACCATCAAGGTAACTGAAGGTCTTGTTGTCGACTGGAAATTTCTATATGAACAAACTCAGATCAACCTGACGGACATAATGGACATGGTCGTCAAAGCTGGGCTCAAACCCTTCTTAACCCAATACTCTTATATGTTTCCCACTGAAGTTGAAACTTTCTGGAAGACTGCTACACTTTCAGAGGACAAGAAGTCCATCTCTTGTCAAATTCCCTTCTCCAAGAAGGAGTCTCCAAAGGAATTCATCCTATCTGCTTCCACCATTGCCAAGAACTTCAATTTGCCTAATGAGGGTGAGGCATTGGATTCTGTTACGTTGAAACAAATTAAGGAAGCATGGGCAATCATGAGTGCGTACGACGATGTTCCTTACACTCAGTACTTCGAGAAGAAAGACCTGGTGTCCAAATACCGGTTATTGGCTGATTTCTGCAGCAAGATCATAGAATGCCGCGTGGGAACCTTTGATAAGGTAAATCCTGTTCAATTTCAGATGATGGTTGCTATACTCTTCAACATCAAAATCAACTGGAGTGAGTACATCTTTGGACGGTTTCGGGACAGTCTAAGCGCTTCAAATAAGCCTTATGGACTCATCCTGAGTGACATCTTGTTTAAATCAAATTGTGTGTACTCATCTGGACTTCCGTTGAATAAGTCCAAGTTGTTGGGAAAAAGGATTCTGACCAATATGTTCAATCCTCCAAAAGTTAGTGGTGCGGCTAGACCCCTATCTGAGCGGCTGGAAGAACGCCAACTGCTTGCTCAAAAGGCTGAGAGACCAGTGCCAGAGGAAGCTGTGAAGCGTCCAGCAGCAACGAAGAAGAGAGCCCCCAGAAAACCCAAAGTTAAAATTGCCGTCCCCTCTCAAAAGATTGATGAGGAAACTGATGAGGATGCCGAGGACAAGTTGCCTCTCAAAAGACGAAAGCTGGAAGGGATCATTAAGCAAATAGACTTTGAAGAACCAGCTGCTGATCCTCCCGCTCCTCCGGCTAAACTAGTTGAAGGAGTCAACATTAAGAAAATCTTTAAGCGTTCCAGGACTAGCAAGCGTCAAGCTACTCCTGAAGAGCCTGAGACAGTTGAGCCAAGCGCTCAAGTTGCCGTTGAGCCAGCGCTCAAGTTGTCGTTGAGCCAAGCGCTCAAGATGTTGCTGTTGAGCCAAGCGCTCAAGTTGCCGTTGAGCCAAGCGCTCAAGTTGTCGTTGAGCCAAGCGCTCAGATGTTGCTGTTGAGCCAAGCGCTCCAGAAACTGCTGTTGAGCTTAGTTCTCAGGGTAAGTTTATTTCTTCCCACAGCATTTCTATTCCTACATCTGTAGAAGATCCTGCTCTTATAGAGGATGGCTCTTGTTTTTCAGCTATAGTTCCAGCTGCTGCTGAAGTGTCCACAGATGTTCTGTTGGATGTTGACCTGACTGGAGTCGTAGCTATCGCTCAAGATGTTGCCGCTGAAGTAGCTGCAATTGAACCTGAGGAACCTGCTACTTTAACAGAGGCACGTTCAGAAGGTCAGAACGCTGCTGAAGACGTTACAGCTCCTCGTCACTTCTTTCAACTCGATCCGCTGAAGACAATTGATCATTCAATTAACTATATGCCCCCAGCGCTCGACGAAGATTTCATTCCTGCAGGATATAATATAGAAAGATATATTGCTGCAGAAGCTGACGCTGCAAGACTGATTGACTTTGACAGCGCAATCAAAGCAACCGTTCTAGACAGACCAGGAGACAGACCTCCTAGATGTGCCGTGGATGTGGCTTACTATCTTGACAATGGCCACAGCAGACCAACTGGGTTCGCGCTAAGGGATTACACTGTTCGTGTGTATGATCCTCTCCGTCCTAGCTTTCTCAATCCCTCAGAGTCAGTCTTGAACAGAGAAGGTTACACACATTTCCCACAGACGGCTCACAGCCCTGAAAATCTTGCATCGGTCCGTCCTCTTAGTCTATGGAAAAATAAAGAGATTCATGCTGGTGAGCGCCTTGAATCGTTGACCGATCTGCTCCAGACTGAAGCTGATGCTTACTTTGACAGCGTCTGGAATGCCAACTATCAGCCTGATAAGCACCGCTTTGAAGCCATAAGAGATATTCATCTTGAAGGCATTCGTGCTATGGTGACTGCTGGCACAGACTTCTGTATAAATGAAGTAAATTGGGTTGAAGCGTACATGGGACATAAATACACCTTCCCAGAGTTAGTCCAAGCTCCCCATCTTTTCGGCATAGGCATGCATGACAAGAAGCGTCAATTCGCCAAGTATTGCCTCCTGAAGCGTCAACAAAGACTCGGACCTGTTCTCAAGCTCCCAATTATTAGACATCAAATAGAACAATGTCTACGTCAAGAACTTCAGAGATTATCCCTCACCCCTCTTCGGTTTAATGCTCAAGCGTCTTCCAGTGGTACAGTTGGTGAACGGTGCTTAAATCTTGCTCCAAGCCACTGTGAAGAAAACTTCAATCTGATGGTAAAGATTCTATCTCCCGTATCTCTCTTTGATAAAATCTTCACTGCCAATCTCAGATCTTGGAACGGCTCAGTGATCAATTCATTCAAAGGATATCCACTGCTCCCTTCCATTCGCAGTGAGGTACTCAATCACTATGAGTATGTTCTCTCTCTGCTTGAAAGGAATCAAGAGCTCGCTCAAGCCATTTATCCGTATCTTGAAGAGTACTATGCGGACTGTGTGCCTACACATCGACGTCCTGCATCTCTTCCCTCAGATTGCTTGATTGGATTTTCCAGAACTCACTGCACAGATTCACTATCATCGCTCAAGCGCCGTCCAAAGTTTTCCCAGATCATGTGCTGGATATCATTGGTCCAATGTACATCAGGGCCATTGATAGTCCTCTTCGCACATTTATCTCCGGTACTTGTATGTCCAGGACCAGACTCATTGAACTCTTGGATTCTACATCCACCTCTTATGCCGACTCAGCAAGCTGGAACTTTCAATTCACTGACTTTCGCCAACCTGAGTCAACGCTTGAGGAAGCGCCTGCTGAGACATCTGAAGCGTCCAAATCTGCAGATACCAGTATTCCTGACGCTCCTGAACATGCTACCATTGATAGTGCTGAAGATCCTTCCCTGGATATTCGAGGTACTGTTTTTGATCCAGCCTATCAAGTTCCTTTTGACTCTCTCAAACACTCATCACGGTTCAAGCGACCAGCTCCTCAAGCGGTTCAATCAGATGAGAGTCAAGCCTTCGGTCCCCTGCTTAAATCTGTTTTGGAGACAATTAGCGCTCAAGCTACTCAGAGTGAAGAATCTCTCCATTGGATTAAGGAAGACCTGGCAAAGATTGAAACTCACGTAATGAGCGCTCAGATTGCTCATATGCGTAGTTCAGCTCAAGCGGCAGTTGGTGAGTGCAAACAAGACTTTCAAGAAATGCAGGATGCTGCCCACGCAACCCAACTTGCCATGAAAGAAGAACTTGAAAAGCGCCTTGCAACCCTTGAGATCTCTGTGAATGACGCCACCAGCGCTAAGCTTCTTGTTATGCAGGAACGCTTCGACAAGCGTCTGGATGACATCACAGATTCCTTATCTCAGATTGCTCATCAGGTAAGTGTACTCACAAACCACTTCTTAAAATCTGATGATGGCAATAAGGGGGAAGAGAAGAAGAAAGGAGAAAAGCGGAAAGCGTCCAGTTCAAAAGTTGAAGATCCTCCGTCTCCTAAGCGTCAAATGCCTCCTTCTCAGTCTGCGCTTAATCTCCCGTCTTGGATAACTGCTCTGAAACAAAGTTCATCCGGAGCGCCCAGTAGTACACTAAGGGAACCTCCTAGAGCGTTATATCCAAACCTACCAATTCCTACAAGAGCACTGCTTGAACAGTTTGACATTCCTCTTCAGAGAACATCCATTTCAGAACCTACAGATCCACAGATCTTAGCTGAAGAAAGGAAGATGACTGATTTTAGCCAAGCTTTTCGAATCTGCCTAAGGTACATTGGTATCGACCCAACTGACTGGGATAATCATTTTACAATATTCAAGAAGAGACAACAAGAAGAAAACAAGCTTATCATCAACAAAGATCATGAAGCAATGATGATCTTGGAAGACAATCTGACTGAAGCTATCCGAGCTGAAATGTCCAAGCGATACAGAGTTAGACCAAGTCATTAAAGCTTTCTGATTTTACATTATCTATATTCTTGTCTCTTATATCTTTAAATATTCAGCTGTAAAAATGCTTGTAATTCTCGATAAATATGAAATGCATTTTTTTCTCTTGCTGAAACATCTCGTTGAAGCGTAACTAACTTTAACTAACGTCTACTGATCAAAGCTAACTTTTACTTTTGGCTGTCTAACTCTTGAACTATAAAAGAGTAAGTATTGCCATCATCAAAAAGGGGGAAATTGTTAGGAATTTCATGTTAGAAGTTTTGATGATGACAATTAAGTTTTTGTTAGACCCCAAAAAGTTGTAAGTTTATTTTCGTAGAAAACTTGTATAGGCTTTGAAGCGTTAGACTTGTAATAGATTTATTAGGCTTTGTTATCTTACTTTAGAGTGTTAGGCAAAATAGTCTTAGGCTGAGCGTCTGATGATTTCTGAGTGAGTTTATCAGTGGTAAAGTTTGAAGACTCAAGCGCCTGATCTCAGAAGATAGATACAGTCTCCAAGCGTCCACTTTGGCCAGCTATATCAAGCGTTACCTTATGGGACAGAAGTGATTTCACCTGAATTTACTTCTAAGTCCAGAAGGAGTTTAATGCAAATATTCTCAAAGCATTAAATACCAACGGGTATTAATTTCAAATGCATTAAACGTTGATAAGAGCATTTAATATGATAAGTAATGTCAGACGTACGGAGAAGCCACCCTATTGGACTGTCAACTATCTCAGACTGCAGCACCAACTTTCGTGCAGCAGATTTTCAGGAAAAAGGACAAAAGCTGTTCACTCGCGAAAGTGAGAGACACGCGCCAGTGCATGTGTCAAACGGACACTTTCTCCAAGAATGCCTATAAATAGGACTTCAACAACAAACAAAAAAGGAGAGCAACAATTTTATCAAAGCCAAATTGCTGTTGCATTAAAATCTCATTCCTTAAACTCTCAGAAAAGCCAGAAACTTCAAGAAACATCCAAATTGCTTTTCTTATATTCCTGAGACAGTCAACAAATATCTCAAACATTCTTTTTGAAGAAACCAGATTCCTACTGAGATATTACCAAGTTGTTTGAACTTCATCAAAATCAAACAAACCTTTTAGAAAATCCCATCCAAGCCTCGCGATCTGTGTGAAGTCGAAGTTGGATACTTGCATCATTTCTGGGTGAAAGAAGCAAGAGGGTTGAAGTGATTTGAAGCAGAAATCTGTGTGATCAAGGAGCTCAAGTCATCGACATCCATCTCTCCCTAATTTGTAGAAGATTCTGTGTGATTCTTTGAGAATCATTTTAGTGGATTGCCTCCAAGTGCAAAGGAGAAGAAGGACGTAGTTGGGATTACACCACCCAACGAACCTTACAAATATTGTGTTATTTACTTTTCAGTCATTTCATTCATCTATCATATCATTGCATAAGTAAAACACAATCAAAAGCTAAGCACCTAAGAAACATCTTGTGACGCTAAAACTTTCAAAGAGAAGACTCCAAAATCATTCCGCTGTGCTAACCCTGATTAAAAGAACTGAACGCTTAACCTACAAGGTCAAAGTATTCAATTCCTGAAGTCTAAGTTAACTTTATAAAACAGTCTTCATTAGACGCTTCACAAAGTCTCAAACATCTTATGTGAACGCTAAGGTGAAGCGTCACACACTTCAAGCGCCTATCATTTCAAGCGTCCAAATACGTTTAATACGAAATCTTTTTTAAGTCGAAAAAGACTTAAGGGTCTATTCAACCCCCCCCCCTTCTAGACCCTTTCGTATGCCACTTGGGACCAACAGTTACACAAAAGAATTAACGGTACCATTCATTCCCTTAACTTTGATCCGGACGTGATGCACCTACAGGTACACACGGGCTGGAAAAAACCGACATTTGGTTACACTAAACTAAATGTGGATGCGGCGGTAACCGAAACTGGCCAGGCAGGGGTCAGGGGTACTCTTCGAGACGAGCATGGAACATGGCTAAGGGGGTTCAGTGGTCGCATTGACCCGTGTTCGTCATTGGAGGCTGAGATGCGTGCCATTCTATTGGGGCTAGAGATGGCGTGGGCCACAGGGACAAAGAAATTAATCGTTGAATCAAACTGTCGGGCTGCACTTAATAGCATTATGGACGCCTCCATGGAGCATCACCATTTTGATGTGATCTCTCGCATTCGTAGTGTACAGGGTAGAGACTGGGATGTCTCGTTTCAAATGGTTTGGCGGGAAGCAAATCAAGTAGCTGATGCTCTAGCTAAAATGGGCATTCACACCCACATGCACCACACGAATGTACCACACTCACATACCTATCACCTACTAGACAATGATAGAGCATGCATTACTTGGCCTCGTTTTGTGACTATTAACCCGGGTTTGTCAGGTTAGTTTATGAATTGTTGGGTATCCCCTCCCCCCCTTTCGGAATAAAAAAAAAACAAATAGACCTCTTATAAAAAAACATTTCTTTTTTTATTATTTTTATTAATTTTTAATTACAAAGTCTAAATTACCCCCACTAACAAACCAACAAGCTAGCCTATTTCTTCTGCTTTCTTTCTTCCCCTCACTCGCGTACAGTGAAACACAACACACAGAAGAAAAAGAGATGAAAAGAAAGAGGGGAAAATCCATAAAACCCCAAATCCCAAATCAATCGCTCCTACACCTCCTCCGTCGCCCGCCACCTACGCCGGCGACCAACGTGACACCGCCGCACAGCCACGAGCTTACTCGATTCTCCAACCACGAGCTCACTCGCTCATTTACGAAGGTGAAAATTAGATTTTTGATTTTTGAATTATGGGTATGTTCTAAATAACATGCTAAATGATTTTTTGATTGTGTTAACTCGTGCATTTTTTGATGTTTGTTGTTCATTTTTTGATTTTTCTTTCAATTGCTGTTTACATCATAGCTAGTATGTGCCTTGTAAATTGTGTGGTATTTGATTAGGCAGTAGATAAATATGTTGGTCATTCAAGTTAAACTTTGATGAGGTAGTAGATAAATGTGTTAATCATTCAAGCTAGTGTTAAGAAACAATTTAAACAACGTTCTTATATTTTCATTTCTTTTTTTGGATTTTAGAAAGAGAAAAAAAGGTGTGTACTTAATTATTTTGTACAAAGTTGTCTATGATGAGTGCTAGTTTACCTTTCTTGTGCTAGTACAAAAGAATCAGAGTAATTAGGAGTAAAGATACATAATGAAATAATTCAAGAATGAGAGGAAAAATAATGAAATAATTCCTTATTGCTGTTGATAATTAATTGTTTATGTGCAAAAAAATGATCAAGAGGTTCCTCCAGGTGGTGATATTGGATCATGGTGATTGTTAGCACCTGGTCCTGAGTAATCATATACTTCCATTTCCATTCTTAAAAAAAATTGATGCAGAGAAGGAAGGATGACCTGGAACTCATCATATTTAAAAGTAGGTCTAAATATATGGTAAAACTTGCATCTCTAAAAGATTGTGTGAAGTGATCTCACTCACCTCTTGAATATTTTCATCTCATTTTACTTAACAATTACATTAAACTCTTCTTCTCTATTCTTTCAGGCATCATGACACAAACTTGATCCAGTCCAGACTCCTCCCCTCGCCCTACCCAGCGACGACGTCTAGATTTTATAGAGAGTGGGTCGGAACCCGAAAGTGAAGGAATAAGTCAGGCTCCGTCCCATATACCCCCGGTAAGTAAAAATTGTCCAACTCCTTGATGACATGGATGATGATATAGACGATATTCAGGATGGAGATGGCGTTGATGGCGACAACATAGTCGGTGATGTTCTAACTCCTTTGACTGATGAAAACGTTGATTGTGAGGATATTAATGAAGATGGAACCTTTACGTTGAACGAAATTGAGACGGAACAACAACAGGAACGACCAAAGAGGGTCTTGAAGAAATCAAAATATCAGAAGACCCCATACACCGAGCATGCTCCAACAAAATAGAAGTTCGTGGTTCTATATTCTTGTGCTTGTTTTGTTGCTCTTAAACTGTTATAGATAAAACTGTAATTTCTCTATCATATTTGTGCAAGACTTGAGCACATTTTTATTGTGTAATTTCGACTCTGGAAGATAAAATTGTAGTTTATTGTTTCACTATTTTATAGTTTAATGGAAGTTTCTCAATGTTGACTCTGCTTTCAATCTAGTATGACTTTGGTTAAGTTTTGTGTCGGATGGATTGAATTTGGAAGAATGAACTAATATTCTACTTTGTTCAGGCTTTTACTGATGCTTTGAAATGTTGTCTTGCATTTACTTAAATGCTCATGCACATTTTCAAATCTGTCTCCACCGACCGGGCCGACTGGTGTACCGGTCTGCCCAGTTGGCCCAGACAGAAGTGAAAGATGAACCCTTCTGTCTCGACTAATCGGGCCGACTGGTGTACCGGTCAGCCCAGTCGGCCGAGACAAAACAAGATGAACACTTCTGTCTCGACCGACCGGGCCGACTGGTCCACCGGTCTGTCCAGTCGGTCGAGACAGAAGTGAGATGAACACTTCTTTCTCGACCGATCGGGCCGACTGGTCTACCGATCTGCCCAGTCAGCCGAGACAGAAAAAGATGAACATTTTTGTCTCGGCCGACCGGGCCGACCGGTCTACCGGTCTGTCCAATCGGCCGAGACAGAAAAAGAAAAACACTTCTGTCTCGACCGCCGGAGCCGACTGGTCTATCGGTCTGCCCAGTCGACCAAGACAGAAGTGAAAGATGAACTTCTATCTCGACCGACCGGGCTGACTGGTCTACCAGTCTGCGCAGTCAGCCGGGACAGAAGTGTGTTCTTTCACTTCTGTCTCCACCGATCGGGCCGACTGGTGTACCAGTCGGCCGAGCCAGAAGTGAAAGATGAACACTTCTGTCTCGATCGACCGGGCCGACTGGCATACCGATTTACCAAATCTGCCAAAAAATGAACACTTTTGACAAATAGATTATTCCGAGACAGAAGTGAAAGATGAACACTTTTCAAGTTGCGATTTTTTTTAGGGTTTAGGGTTTTGAGTTCATAATAATTAGGGTTTAAGGTCTGACGAGACAGAAGTGAAAGATGAACACTTCTGTCTCGACCGACCGGGCCGACTAGTCTACCAGTCGGTCGAGACAGAAGTGTGTTCTTTCACTTCTGTCTCCACCGACCAGGCCAACTGGTGTACCGGTCTGCCCAGTCTGCCGAGACAGAAGTGAAAGATGAACACTTCTATCTCGATCAACTGGGCCGACTGGCATACCGGTTTACCCAGTCTACTGAAAAAGATTATTTTGATTAATTAATATTATTTTATGAATGACGTTTATTACGATAAATAACAAATTAAGTTTCTTATAAAGCAACGATATGATTGATGAATTTTCAAGTTGCGGTTTTTTTAGGGTTTAGGGTTTAGAGTTCATAATAATTAGGGTTTAGGGTCTGACGAGACAAAAGTTAAAGATGAACACTTCTGTCTCGACCGACTGGGCCGAGTGGCACATCAATTTACCCAGTCGATCGAGAAAGATTATTATGGTTAATTAATATTATTTTATTAATGACTTTTATTATGATAAATAGCAAATTTAGTTTCTTATAAAGCAACAATATGATTGATGAATTTTCAAGATGTAATTTTTTTAGGGTATAGGGTTTGGGGTTCAGAATAATTTAAAATAACAATAATATTGATGATTATTCACACTCGACTATAGTCCGGCTTATACATTGAAAGAATCAATTGGGTGGTCCAATGTTAGTAGATCGATTATATATTGTTCAAGAAGTCCTTGTATTCTAATTTAATATGTATTCTTCACTATTTGTATTTTATAATAAATCAGTTGTAACCATGTGTGTTGGTACGTGATAAGAGGCATTTTTACGTGTTTTTAAGCCCCTTTGCGTTTATGTCTTAGGTTCATTTATCGCTTGATTCTTGCCGCATGTGCGTTTAATTCGTGCATTAAGTGATTTCAGGTCTTAAATGGATACAATCAAATAACGGGATGAAAAATGACGTATAAAACAAGTTTAGGCCAAATTGCTACGCACCCCTATGCCCAAGCGCCTAAAAACCCACGCCCAGGCGCCGGACAAGATGGAAATAACGTCAACATTCTGCTTACCACGCCTAGGCGCCATCTTGCCCACGCCCGGGCGCCGTATCTACACCACTTTCCACGTTCGAGCGCTATTTCCGTATGTTTAGAGGCCGAATTGGATGAAGTTCCCTTCTACAATGTTGTAGAACTATGTGTTAGCTTCAAATGAGGACTTGAATCATCCAAATCGGAGTTTCGTGGAGAAAGTTATGAATGAAATACGATTGCTGCGCAGGATACATTGCATTTAATTTCAGCATTCTGAATCCCGCGCCCAAGCGCCGTAATGCCACGCCTAGGCGTGTCCACACCCGAATTTTGATTCTTTTCAGCCAAAAGATCATCATTTGATGGGGGAATGGAACATTTAAAGCCAAGAGGTCATCACATGTATGGGAGGGATGTCATAAGTATGTTTCTTAGTAGATCTACTTTATGGAATTTTATACTACTCACTTTAAGAGTAGTGGAGGACACACTAGGGGAGACACACACTAGGAGCTAAGATTTGGTGGTCTTCTTAAGGCATTTTTGAGCACACTTGACCGATCACATCTTGGAGGAGGGGAGAGAGAGAGGCATTTTGGCCATCACTTTTCACTCATCATCATTCATCACCATTCTTCATCACTTTTGGAGGGGAACAAAGAGAGAGGTGTGAAGGATTGAAGATCAAAAAGCAAGGATCCATCATCAAATCAATTGAGGGAGTTTTAATTATTTGCATTTACATGTTTATTTCCATGAGTATGTATATGTTTGTATTAGATTTTCTTAAAGCCTTGATGAGAGGCTAATATTGTAGAACTAAGGCCATGTGAAAGCCAATTTATGAATCAATATATGTGAAGTGAATTTTCGTATTAATTCTCATATTGCTTTGTGTGTTGATTTTGAGCTTTTATTACAATCATGTGCTTGATCACCATATGCTTGCTATCTTGCCTAGTCTAGTCATTCGAGAGAAGATAGGTTAGGGTTCAAATGAATCAACACATCATCCGAAACTAATGTGAAATTGCTCCTAGAAATAGGTAAAGATTTCCGGGTGCGGTTAGCCGGATTTATCCGGGGAAACTCTAGAACGTTAATGCGTGGTTATTGATTAGATTCTCGGATAGACATATTTAGAGAACCATCAATTAATCATAGGATTATTATGTGCCGAGACATCGGGTAATAATTATCTAAGGAATTTCCACCAAAGCAATAGGAGTCTAATAATTCGAAGAGTAGCTCATCTATATTGACGAGTAGATTCGGTTGTAGCATGTGCCTTAGTCATTTTATCATACGTGAGATTTAATCTATAGTTCGTTTCTTTTTGGTTCGTCACTTGCTTACTCGTTTTATTGCAATCTACTTTTGTCCATTTTCATTAATCATAAACTAAAATTCAAGTTTCCGTGGTTCGACAACCCGGACTTTTTGTCCACTTATTACTACATACGTCTAGTGCACTTGCTATCATAGCACGTTAGCTTTTAGCGTGTCAAGTTTTTGGCGCCGTTGCCGGGGATTGTTTATTTTAGTTTTTGATTTTCGTTTACATTTTTCATAATTCTTAGTTTTCGTTTATTTCTTGATTTTCTTTTATTTTCGTGATTAGTCTAATTTTGTTCTTGTATTTAATTGTTAGGTTCTTGAGGTGCATGACCCGCTCCTCAAACAAGCCTCTATACGAGTTGGAGCCCGAAATTGAACGAGTTCTTCGGACTAGTAGGCGAGCAAGAGAAATGGCCAATAATCTCAACCAAAACCCGAATGGAAATTTCCCGGACATGAACTCACCGGAAACTAGGGAGTGGTTACAAGGTGTTCTACAAGCCATGCAAGCGGTACCTCCTCCACAACTCCCGTCGGTTCGGGGTAGCTTACCACCTAGGGTCCATACCATTCCGGGGCCCGTAGTCGTGCCTAATTTCTTCACACCAAACTACCACATTCCGGCTCACATTTTTAATATGGTGCAAGGAGATCCTTTCTATGGAGAACCGCACGAATCACCACACGCTCATTTGGAAACCATAGATGAGGCTCTTGTGACCATTCAATATCACCCACGAGATCTTGATGCGATTCGTCTAAGAGTCTTCCATTTCTCATTGAAGGATAGGGCGACAACATGGTACAAATCCTTACCTCCACAATCTATTACAACATGGAGTGAGTTGGTCGATGCCTTTTTAAATAAATTCTTTCCACCCTCAAAAATCAATGAGCTACGGAGTAATATAAAAGGGTTTAGGCAAAGGAGCAATGAATCTTTAGCCGAGGCTTGGGCTAGATATAAGGGCATGCTCCGTAAATGTCCCGATCATAATTTTGGGTTGAATGAACAAGTACTCCATTTCTATGATGGGGTTAGGTCACGTATTCGGCATAGACTCAACGCGGGTGCGGGAGGAGATCTCCTTGGGTTAGACTGTCAAAGTGTATGGGACAAAGTCGAACAGTTGGCCCGAGAAGACGAGCTTTACCCCGACGATGAAGAGGCCTCATCCTCTAAAAAGGTTGCTTGTATTGAGGAAGTAGTAGAGGAAGTAGTAGTCTTGGAACCGGAGGTTGGCAATGTTAATTATGTGGGGAATCAAAATCAACCTCGGGTGAACTTTCATATACCCGAGAATTTTCCAAAAAGGCCCAACCCCGCACAGAACGCACAACCGGGGATCTATCAACCGGGGATCTATCAAGCTCCACGGCCACCCTTCAATAACCCACCCCCGAGGCAAGGCAATTTCAATGGACAAGGTCAAGGTCAAGTGCAAATGCGACCTCCCACAATCGATGAGAAACTAGATGCTCACATGAAAAAGTCCGATACATCTTTCAACGAACTTCGGGGT
Source organism: Buddleja alternifolia (assembly GCA_019426215.1). Classification (NCBI taxonomy): domain Eukaryota; kingdom Viridiplantae; phylum Streptophyta; class Magnoliopsida; order Lamiales; family Scrophulariaceae; genus Buddleja; species Buddleja alternifolia. The sequence goes on from WHWC01000178.1 coordinate 17,740, forward strand.
ATGATAAAGGATATGTGTATGGAGATGAAGGATTTGCGAACACAAGTAGGGCAACTTTCTAATGCGGTTAACGGTAGAGCCCCGGGGACTCTCCCAAGCGACACGGAAAAGAACCCGAAGGCCCAATGCAATGCCATAGCCTTGAGAAGTGGCAAACAATTGGAGAATGACACTGCCAGTACATCCGCGCCCGAGCGCCCCGACATGCACGCCCAGGCGCCTGATCTACCCTGTTCTGGACAAAATTCTCTGTTTCTCGCGCCCGAGCGCCCCGACCTGCACGCCCAGGCGCCTACAGATCCGCGCCTAGGCGCCAATATACGCGCCCAGGCGCCACCCACAAACCTGCCAGATGCATATGTTCTGCATCCCGCGCCCGAGCGCCCCGAAATGCACGCCCAGGCGCCAACAGATCCGCGCCTAGGCGCCGATATACGCGCCCAGGCGCCGCCTACTGTTTCAGTGGGTTTTCATCCGTCTAATCCAACGCTTTCTCCCCCTATCGAAGTTCGTCTCCCCTTCCCAAATGCTCACAAAAAGAAGAAAAAGGAGATGGATCCGAGCTTTCTTCGAATTTTGGCAATCCTTCGGGAAGTGAGAATTAATATTCCGTTTATTGACGCCATTCTCCAAATGCCGAATTATGTGAAGTTCTTCAAGGACATACTCTCCAACAAGCAGAAGTGGGAAGAGAATGAGACGGTGTGCCTCACGGAAGAATGCTCCGCCGTATTGCTCAATAAATTGCCAACTAAGCTCCAAGATCCCGGGAGCCTCACAATCCCGTGCACGATTGGATCCCTATCATTCAAGAAGGTGTTATGTGACTCGGGGGCCAGCATCAATCTTCTTCCATACTCACTATTTAAAAAGCTAGGCCTTGGAAATCCCAAGCCGACCTCAATGAGCCTTCAACTAGCCGACCGATCGATCAAGAGGCCCAAGGGGATAATCGAAGACGTTATTGTCCAAGTCGACAAGTTTTATTTTCCCGTTGATTTCGTAGTACTCGACATGGAAGAAGATGTGGAGGTACCATTAATCCTAGGGAGACCATTCCTAGCCACGGGTAAGGCGGTAATTGACATTGCTAATGGTAAGCTTACCTTGAATGTGGGCGATGACAAAGTTACCTTTGATGTTTACAAAGTCCTTAAACATCCTATTGATCATGACTCGTGTTATCGAATTGATACATTTGACCATTTGATTGTTGAGTATTTACAGGACAATACAATTGAAAATTCTCTCGAACAGAATCTTATGAAATCCATGCAAGTGGACTCGGAGAAAGATGATCTAGTGGAAAGGGTTCTAAGCTTGGAGTACAAATCTTCCTCTCATTCGGGAGGATTCATCAAAGTTGATAGATCATTGTCAGGATCACCTCGCCCATCTATTGAAGAACCCCCCTCTCTCGAACTCAAACCCCTCCCCTCCCACCTTAAATATGTGTACTTGAACGACGACGAAACACTCCCATTGATCATTTCCTCATCTCTTTCAGGATCACAAGAAGAGCAATTAATGACGGTGTTGAGATCTCACAAACGGGCTTTTGGGTGGAAACTTGCGGACATCAAAGGCATTAGTCCAGCGATATGTATGCACAAAATACTTATGGAGGACTCCACCAAGCCTACACGCCAACCCCAAAGGAGATCAAACCCACAAATCCAAGAGGTAGTAAAGAAGGAAGTGATTAAACTGCTCGACTCAGGTATAATCTATCCTATTTCTGATAGTGCGTGGGTGAGCCCTACCCAAGTGGTGCCTAAGAAAGGGGGGATAACGGTAATTGAGAATGCGAATAATGAGCTTATCCCAACTCGTATAATTAGTGGGTGGCGTGTATGTATAGATTACCGTAAGTTGAATGATGCCACACGTAAGGATCATTTCCCCCTCCCCTTTATTGACCAAATGCTTGAACGATTAGCCGGGCATGATTTCTATTGTTTTCTAGATGGTTACTCCGGCTATAATCAAATTGCCATAGATCCTGAGGACCAAGAGAAAACCACTTTCACTTGTCCTTATGGCACATTTGCTTATAGAAGGATGCCATTTGGCTTGTGTAATGCCCCGGCCACTTTTCAAAGATGCATGATGGCTATTTTTCATGATATGGTTGAAGATTTCCTTGAAATTTTTATGGATGACTTTTCTGTTTTCGGAACAACTTTTGATATTTGTCTTGCTCATCTAAATGTTGTGCTTAAACGTTGTGAAGAAACCAACCTTGTTTTGAATTGGGAAAAATGCCATTTAATGGTCCGGGAGGGGATTGTGCTTGGCCACAAGATCTCTCAAAAAGGGATCGAAGTGGACCAAGCCAAGATTGAGGTCATTGAAAAACTTCCCCCGCCCACTTCGGTAAAAGCTGTTAGGAGTTTTCTCGGGCATGCTGGTTTCTATAGGCGATTCATCTTGAATTTCTCTAAAATTGCGAAACCGTTGTCTAATTTGCTTGTCAAAGATGCACCTTTTGATTTCAATTCTTCTTGTATGCAGGCCTTTCTTGATTTGAAGGAACGCTTAGTTTCCGCCCCTATCATGTCATCCCCCGATTGGAGCTTACCATTCGAATTGATGTGTGATGCGAGTGACACCGCGGTTGGAGCGGTCCTTGGCCAAAGGAAGGAAAAGGTATTTCGAACCATTTACTATGCTAGTAAAACTCTTAACGATGCACAATTGAATTATGCCACCACGGAAAAAGAATTACTAGCCATAGTCTTTGCATTCGATAAATTCCACTCTTACCTCGTGCTAAACAAAGTGATAGTTTACACCGATCATTCGGCTTTAAAATATTTGCTTGCCAAGAAAGATGCTAAACCAAGACTTCTTAGGTGGATTTTGTTACTCCAAGAATTTGATTTAGAGATAAAAGACAAGAAAGGCACCGAAAATGTAGTAGCCGACCACCTCTCACGATTAGAGCTAGTGAATGATCCGTTAGATGAGATACCAATTCGTGAGGAATTCCCGGATGAACACCTCCTTGCTATTTCTGACAAAATTTCACCTTGGTATGCTAACTTTGCCAATTACATTGTTACGGGCCGTCTTCCCCCGGATATCACTTTTCATCAAAAGAAGAAATTTCTATTTGATGTAAAGCAATATCTTTGGGACGAACCCTTTTTATTCAAAGTTTGTGCAGATGGCTTAATTCGACGTTGCATACCCGAAACGGACGTGCATGCTATCCTATCTCATTGTCATGATATGGCGGTAGGTGGCCATTTTGGGCCTTCCAAAACGGTAGCTAAGATCCTCCAATCAGGTTTCTTCTGGCCTACTCTTGTTAAAGATGCACATCATTATGTCAAATCTTGTGATCGCTGTCAACGAATGGGGAACATCTCTAAACATCATGAAACGCCCTTAAATAGCATGTTAGAGTGTGAGTTGTTTGATGTATGGGGTGTGGATTTCATGGGCCCTTTCCCCAGTTCTTGTTCAAATAAATATATCCTTGTTGCGGTAGACTATGTCTCCAAATGGGTGGAAGCCGTGGCCTTGCCTACTAATGATGCTCGGGTTGTCACTCGTTTTCTGAAGAAGCATATTTTTACTCGATTTGGAACTCCCCGAGCCATCATTAGTGACGGGGGCACCCACTTCTGCAACAGGCAGTTTGAACTTTTATTGACCAAGTACGGGGTGAAGCATAAAATTTCGACCCCATACCACCCACAAACTAGTGGCCAAGTGGAGGTCTCGAATAGGGAGATTAAGCGTATTTTAGAAAAAACTGTCAACGCATCAAGAAAGGATTGGTCCCTTAAATTGGATGATGCTCTTTGGGCTTATCGGACCGCCTATAAAACCCCAATTGGCATGTCCCCGTATCGTCTTGTTTTTGGCAAAACATGTCACTTGCCCGTTGAACTCGAGCATCGTGCTTATTGGGCCATTAAGTTTCTAAATTTTGACTCTCAAAGTGTAGGTACACAACGTTTGCTACAACTCAACGAGCTCGAAGAATGGCGTCATCTTGCCTATGAGAACGCGAAACTCTATAAGGAGCGGACCAAAATGTGGCATGACAAACATATTCTCCCCCGGGAATTCCACAAGGGAGAGCGGGTGTTGCTATACAACTCTCGACTCCGACTCTTCCCCGGGAAGCTTAAGTCTCGATGGTCGGGCCCATTTTTGATTTCCCAGGTCTATCCATCCGGCGCCGTCGAGCTTACAACAGATAAAGGACATACTTTCTTGGTCAACGCTCAACGTCTAAAACCTTACTTAGGGATGGATGGACCAAGAGACAAAGAGTCCTTCATCCTCGCGGACCCTTCGTGATTCTTCGCTTTCAGTCGAGCTAATGACTCTAAACTAGCGCTTCTTGGGAGGCAACCCATGTTTTCTTTCCGTTTCCTTTTCTTTTTCCCTTATTATCCCGTTTGTTGCTTTATTTTCTAGTCTTACATCTTTGTTAGTTTGTGTTTTAAGTGTTTTGTCTCTCCCCTTTTGAAACAGGAAATGAAATTCTTTACAAAATAGTTCTGAAAGGGGCGCCCAAGCGCCGAGACAACGCCCGCCTAGGCGCCCGGTTCTGAAAGGGGCGCCCAAGCGCCGAGACAACGCCCGCCTAGGCGCCCGGTTCTGAAAGGGGCGCCCAAGCGCCGAAACAACGCCCGCCTAGGCGCGGGCATTACCAGTCAAAAATCCAGGTACGCTGTGTCGCGCGCCTAGGCGCCCAAACACGCGCGCCTAGGCGCCCGTTTCTGATTTAAACAGATTTGTGGGTCAAACGGTCAAAATTCTTCACAAACTCTTCACAACTCCTCTCCCAAGCGATTTCCGGCGACACTCTCACCATTTCCGGCCATCTCCACCGTGTTTCACCGCCACTTTCCATCAACATCACGCGCTGCACAGTGGCCCCTCTTTCACATCCAACTCGGTGCGAAAATTTTGGGGAAAAAGGTGGGTTTTGGCTTTACCCTTCTTCCATTTCCGATTCATAGACGACGAGTAGGTGCCTTACATTATATTTTGAGGATTATTTTGGGCTTCGTCCGATTGTGGATTGAATTTTTTTTGTTATTGCATTTGAGGACTTCTATTGGATTTGTGGATTGTAATAAAAAATTGGGGGTTGTTGTTGTTGAATTGGATGATCTATTGTTATCAATTCGTGGGTTGTTATCAATTTGTGGGTTGAAATTGAATTTGTGGGTTGTTGTTGTTGAAATTGGATGCTATATTGTTGATTAAATTTGTGGATTATTGCTTAAAGAATTGAGGAATCGGTTAAATCCGTGGATTGTTGCTAGATTGTGGGTTGCTCTCTGATTTTGGTGTGTTGTTGGGCGTTGACGATTGTTGTGTTGGGTTGGTTGCATTTGGGTTGATTTGAGTAGTTGAGAAGTTGATCATTGTTGTTGCAAATGACGAGAACTACCAACAGACCGTCCAAGGGTAAGAAAAAAATGGGTGAGGGTTCCTCTAATGAGCCCGAGACTCCCGATAATACCCGTTTTGAAAACTCCCAAGTCCAAATTATGTGTCAGAGTTTGAGCACCCCCCGCACCCTTATTAAGGAGCACTATTTAACCACCCGGGGACAGCCCTCTGTGCACGAATTGATACAGTTCCATCACTTACAGTTTTTCTGTCAAAAGCCCGAGGCCATTCGTCTTCCTTGGGTCCTGGAATTCTTCAGCTCCGGGGTTTATGATGAGATTGAGACACGAGGATGGCTGGGGACTACCCTTTTGGTACGGGGCAAACATGTCAATTATGAGTTGAGACAGATTAGGGAGAGCATAGGCACCCCGACCCCTCAGACATGCGAGTTCACCACTCTTTACAATGCAGGGCGCCTCCGAGTTAGCCTGTCGGATATTTTGCGGGTTATTGGCCGAGAGGGGTGGGAATGGGTACCCGGAGAAGCTCATGTCCCCCGTAGGGCTCTATTACCCGAGGCTGCTTTCTGGCTCGACTTCATCCGATTCAATTTAATACCGAGTACCAATCGATCAGAGGCAAACAAGGAACGGGCCACCCTCATCTATGCTATTATGTCCAAGAAAGCTGTGGACTTTGCCCGGGTAATCCACAAGTCTTTGACGGACCACTTTAGGAAGTTGAAGAATGAGTTAGGGCCGTTGATTAACAAAGAATTGGCTAAGCAAAAGGGCGAAGGTCCCACTCGGAAGATTCCCATCATTCTCCCGTCACTGATCACAGCTTTATGCAAGGCAGCTAAGGTTCCCACATTTCCTATGGAGCGTACTGAGCTCCCTGGTTCTTATCTCACCGTGGTAGATGACGACTCCCAGGCTCCTCCACCACCAGCTACTTCCAAGAGGCCTCGCCCGTCTTCATCCCGGTCTACTAGCTCCCCACAGTTTCCACCTATGGATGCCGCCGCCATTAGACAATTAAAGGATGAATTGAGGGATGAGTTGCGAGATGAGATGAGGGTGGTCATGTCCGACACTTGTGCTTATTTCCGTCAGCTTCTTGTAGAGCATGATGAGTTTGTCGGTCGGGGGCCGTTTGATTATTCTACTCCTCCACCTTACCCGCACCCCCCGCCTCAGCAGCCCGCAGATTTGCACGAGTCAGGTGCTCTCGTTCCTGTAGGAGGTGATGATGAGGCTCATAATGATGAGGGTAGCCCGTTGATTGATTTGGATGATCTCGGCGGAACGGATGAGGATTACATTGACCGTTTTGGCACCACCGATTAGGCTTATCTTGTTTTATTTCCATGCATGTTTCGTTTTGTTTTTGGATATCTTTTGTTGGGTTGTTGGATATTTTATGTTTTATGTTTGGATGCTTGATGTTTTCTTTCCATGCATGTTTCTCGTTTTTGTTTGTCTCGTTTTGTTTTATTCTATTCTATCCAATGTTTGATGCTTTGTATGGCTAGCATTTGTTTACCTATGTAGTGATCGACACAGTGATTGCCATCCTTGGACTTGATTGCCTTAAGTGGACTCGGGTTTGCTTTTCAGCTTCCCTATGGTGACGTGTACTTTGCCCTTCTCTTTTTCAAACATTGGGGACAATGTTCATGATAAGTGTGGGGGGGTATACTAGATCCATTATAGTCATGTTGATTCATGTTTTACATATTTCGGTCCAAGTTTGGGGGGTGCTGTACCTCTACATGTGAAATGTGTGCAATTTTAATTTTTTTTTTTTTGGATAGAATTTCAACCCTTCACTTGAGGCATTGAGTATGGTTAATTTGAATACATGGTATGTTTTCTCTATCAATTTGGTTTTTAATGGCTATACACATCGTTCCTTGCTTATGGGATCCTAACTAGACTAGATTAACCTTAAGATGATTCACATATGCACCTAAATCGAAGGTAGAGGAGTTGAGTGGGCAATCATTTTGAAACACTTAAAGGCTTGATCCCGGAAATATCAACTTAGAATTTTCACATGTGTTATGAGTTGAGAACGTTAACTTCGTGTGCTTAATAATAATAAAAAGAGGTTGAACATTGGTATGACTGAAAAAGTCAGGCTTAATAGATACTGGGGGCGAAGAGCACCATGCCTAGAATACTGTACTGTTAAGCTAATTTGAGCTAGAGCTCAAGCCAATGCGAGTGTTAAGTGAATAAGGACCTAGTTTGATTTTGTGGCCTTTGACACTCGAGCGATTAAGCCCTTAGGAGTGTCTCCACATTTGATACCCTAAAGCCGTCTGGTTTAGGAGTTATTGGCCTAAAGCTCGTTACACGGGTGTCATAGAAAGCCTAAGAGGATCGAACATTGCACATGGTCTAGCCTCTAATGTTCGAGTTGAAAGTGCATAAGTTAAAGCCGAAAGTGGAATGAAGTGATGAATTTTTAAGTGGCTATGAAGTTGTATTCAATTCTCGTACCATGTGAATAATCAAAAGTTGATAAATATGGGGTTAATGCTTGAAAAGTGGTAAGAATGCCACTCGACTATAATACTTGAGATTTATTACACTACACCCTTAGGATGATCTTTTCGATGTTAAGGCGTAACATGAGCAAGTGGGTGACGTGTATATATATGTAACTTGAGCTTAAACAGGTGAATTCATACCATTGTGTGCTATTAATCATTGTAATTTACGTTGAGTGATCGGGGTTGAAAATCTTTCGATTTTGTGGGTATATCGTCTGCAAACCCTCACGAGACTATAACTCGTCCTTTGAGGTAACTCAAAGGTTCAAAGGCTTGTTGCATTCGCTAAATGCAACCGTTTACTCCACGAAAGTGAGTTAGGTAGTTTTCTCTTTGATTGATGATGTTTCCTTATCTTAAAACTCTTATTGCTCGAGGACGATCAATTGATAAGTGTGGGGGTGTTGATAAGAGGCATTTTTACGTGTTTTTAAGCCCCTTTGCGTTTATGTCTTAGGTTCATTTATCGCTTGATTCTTGCCACATGTGCGTTTAATTCGTGCATTAAGTGATTTCAGGTCTTAAATGGATACAATCAAAGAACGGGATGAAAAATGACGTATAAAACAAGTTTAGGCCAAATTGCTACGCACCCCTATGCCCAAGCGCCTAAAAACCCACGCCCAGGCGCCGGACAAGATGGAAATAACGTCAACATTCTGCTTACCACGCCTAGGCGCCATCTTGCCCACGCCCGGGCGCCGTATCTACACCACTTTCCACGTTCGAGCGCTATTTCCGTATGTTTAGAGGCCGAATTGGATGAAGTTCCCTTCTACAATGTTGTAGAACTATGTGTTAGCTTCAAATGAGGACTTGAATCATCCAAATTGGAGTTTCGTGGAGAAAGTTATGAATGAAATACGATTGCTGCGCAGGATACATTGCATTTAATTTCAGCATTCTGAATCCTGCGCCCAAGCGCCGTAATGCCACGCCTAGGCATGTCCACACCCGAATTTTGATTCTTTTCAGCCAAAAGATCATCATTTGATGGGGGAATGGAACATTTAAAGCCAAGAGGTCATCACATGTATGGGAGGGATGTCATAAGTATGTTTCTTAGTAGATCTACTTTATGGAATTTTATACTACTCACTTTAAGAGTAATGGAGGACACACTAGGGGAGACACACACTAGGAGCTGAGATTTGGTGGTCTTCTTAAGGCATTTTTGAGCACACTTGACCGATCACATCTTGGAGGAGGGGAGAGAGAGAGGCATTTTGGCCATCACTTTTCACTCATCATCATTCATCACCATTCTTCATCACTTTTGGAGGGGAACAAAGAGAGAGGTGTGAAGGATTGAAGATCAAAAGCAAGGATCCATCATCAATCAATTGAGGGAGTTTTAATTATTTGCATTTACATGTTTATTTCCATGAGTATGTATATGTTTGTATTAGATTTTCTTAAAGCCTTGATGAGAGGCTAATATTGTAGAACTAAGGCCATGTGAAAGCCAATTTATGAATCAATATATGTGAAGTGAATTTTCGTATTAATTCTCATATTGCTTTGTGTGTTGATTTTGAGCTTTTATTACAATCATGTGCTTGATCACCATATGCTTGCTATCTTGCCTAGTCTAGTCATTCGAGAGAAGATAGGTTAGGGTTCAAATGAATCAACACATCATCCGAAACTAATGTGAAATTGCTCCTAGAAATAGGTAAAGATTTCCGGGTGCGGTTAGCCGGATTTATCCGGGGAAACTCTAGAACGTTAATGCGTGGTTATTGATTAGATTCTCGGATAGACATATTTAGAGAACCATCAATTAATCATAGGATTATTATGTGCCGAGACATCGGGTAATAATTATCTAAGGAATTTCCACCAAAGCAATAGGAGTCTAATAATTCGAAGAGTAGCTCATCTATATTGACGAGTAGATTCGGTTGTAGCATGTGCCTTAGTCATTTTATCATACGTGAGATTTAATCTATAGTTCGTTTCTTTTTGGTTCGTCACTTGCTTACTCGTTTTACTGCAATCAATTTTTGTCCATTTTCATTAATCATAAACTAAAATTCAAGTTTCCGTGGTTCGACAACCCGGACTTTTTGTCCACTTATTACTACATACGTCTAGTGCACTTGCTATCATAGCACGTTAGCTTTTAGCGTGTCAAGTTTTTGGCGCCGTCTAATAGATCGATTATATATTGTTCAAGAAGTCTTTGTATTCTAATTTAATATGTATTCTTCACTATTTGTATTTTATAATAAATCAGTTGTAACCATGTGTGTTGGTACGCCTAGTAATTATATAGAGATTAATAATAAATGTATGTATATGTTCCATGACATAACTTAATTATTTATAATTTATAACATTTAAAGATTTTACTCAATTTTGACGATTATCACTAAAAAAATCTTTTATATGAGTATGATATCATATTAATTTTATATGATTTTGTCCACATATGTAATTACTTTGTTGGTATCATATGTAATTTTATATGAGTATGTATTTTGTTTTTTTTAAATATATATATATAATTAATGAAATAATACTAATTAGGCCAAACAATCTTTCATGATCGATCGTCAAATCATCCACAAATTTGCCTATTCGAAATTTTAAGCATTTGGAAGATTGGTATTTGGATTGACTAGTCAATCAATTTTTCCGTTCGGAATTTTAGTTTATCATCTTTGATCTCTGGACCGACCGACCGGTCAGACTTGTATATCATTCTTCCCGTTAGGAATTTTATTGTATGAGCTTTTGGTCTCTGGACCGGCCGACTGGTCAGAATTGTTCTCCAGTCTACTCGGTCGGAACTCTATTCAATGAACTTTTGGTCCCTGGACCGGCCGACTGGTCAGATCGGTATACCATTTTGCCCATTCATTCCAAACTGATTGACCCAATCTTCCCAGTTTTTTCAATTAACCAATTCAATTTTTTTTTCTTCTCCATCTCCCAACTTCCCAGTTAGCTCATTCATCTTAATCTCATCCACAATACACAAAAACATTATCAAAAGTCATGAATCATACAGATTGGGTCCCCAAAATGCCTCACATATTTTTGAAAAAATGATCAATATGTAGTTAAACGCTAAACAACTCAAAACATTTTTAAAATTATAATAGTACTTATAATTGATGTGCACCAAATACAAGCATAATAAATATACAAAAATCATATCAATATACAAAAGTTTTTACAAAAATCATTCCTTGACAACCATTCATATGAGTCATCCTTTTTTTTCTTCCATTCACCGTCATGTCGATAATATAAGGAAATCTTTGACATTTTCCTATAAAAACAAGAAAAATGAAGTTATTTATATTCAAAAATTAAAAGAAAAATATATAAGATTTTTTTTACAGAATTGGCTAACTGGGAAGATTGGGACAATCGATCGGGCAGACTGGGTAGATTGGTATACCGGTCTGACCGGTCGGTCGGCCGACTGGGCAGATTGGTATACCGGTCGGCCCGGTCTGTCGGCCGACAGGTACTGTTCATCGTCTTCCTCGTGAAAAAACTCGATTTTCAGATTTTGAAAGCCAAAAAAACATAAATCTTATTATTATTTTAAATTACACTATTAAATATGAATATCTAGTCTTTAAACAACAAAGTTTATGTAAAAGTATAAGATTTGAGATAAAATTACCAATTTTGAAGCTTGATTTCTCAAATTTTTGGGGTATCTCTTTTTCAATGTTTCTTCTCCATATCCATTAGAAGAAATCCAATACACATCAATGAAGGATGTTGGTCAAAATTTGATTGTTAATGATCAATGATAATGGAAGAAAATAGAATGGGGTTCTATGAATTGAGTTTTTTTTTTTTTTTTTTTTTTTGGGGATTTTGGAAGGGATGTGAATTACCAGTTTTTTTTTTAGGAAAAATATTTGTTTTTATAAATATTTAATTTAATATTATTTTTATGATAAGGGTATTTTAGGTAATTCATATATTTAATAAGTGGGGAGGGCTATACAACTTAAATGTGTAAAGAAGAGGGCTAGTGTTTAAAATCTTGGCCAACTTAAGGCTATTTGCCTAAAGCTCCCAGAAAAATCTAATCACACCATTTTTTATGAGAGAAAAATCTAATCACACCATTATTAATTCTCATATGAGAATTAATAGGAAATTAATTAATTGGAATTAATTAATTTAGAAAAAAGGATTGAAATTAATTAAGTGGATTTAATTAATTATGGTTTCTAATTTAATGGGATATTAAATCAAGTGGGAGACAAATTAATTAGTGAGTTAATTAATTAAATAGGAACAGATTAATTCGATTTCGCTTAATTAATTAATTGGGTCATAGTCTATTTAATAAACTCAATGGACGTGTAACATATTAAATTGACTTAGGCCCGAATGCATAGAAGAGAGAAAAGAAGACAAAGCTCCACTTATAGAGGAAGAGATCTCTTCCTCACAAGTTAGTAGTACACGCCTACTCTTTAGTGTAGGAGTTGGTTTTCTATCTCTAAATTTTTCACAGTAAAAAGAAAAATAAAATTCTTTTCTCTTTTACTCAAAAAGCCGAGATTCATCATCTTCTTTGCTAGTACTGGTGGAAGAAGACGAGGGTGCAATGGATACACTTGGAGGTGTCAATTCAAGCACTGAAAGCGAATCCATCCTATGGATATTCTTCGCGAGATAACCGTTAATATTGTTATTTATCATTTTTATTGAATCCGAAAGTACCATATCAACCTATTCCTAATTTGGGGATGCAATTTTTTATTGTTTTTCATTTTCGCTGCTCACATTCTCGGGGATGATTCCTAACAGCACCCAATCCAAGCATCACTTATGAGTTTTATTGAGTTTAACTATTAGTTTAAATACACAAAAATATTAAACCGTTGAAGCGCGTACTTGTAGCTCCTTAGCAGTAGAAAGCCCAGGGACTCTTGTCTCTAGATATCACACTGAAGTAAGCCTCATAAATGTCCTCCTTATTCCTCTTCTTGGATAGCCGAGTTTGATGAATTCCTTAGAGAACAAGGAATAATGTTACAACTAACACCACCAGCGACTCCTCAACTAAATGGAGTAGCTGAGTGGAGGAATTGAACAGTGTTGGACATGGTTCGTTCCATGCTTAGTTACAAAAATTTACCCATTTCGTTGTGGGGATATGCGCTCCTTACTGTTGCTTATATATTGAACAGATGTCCCTCCAAATCCGTTCCTAAAACTCCGGAATTACCCAATCCAATATAAAGATGCTCAAGACTTAGTGCGAAAATGTAGGAGTTGTCAGAAGCACGTCAATATAAGTCACCTCCCGGAAGCCGATATGCGCCCACTAGAGAGTGTATGTCCTTTCGACATGTTTGGACTAGACATTGTTGGACTTTTCCCTTTAAACTATTTCACCAATTGGGTGGAAGTCGAGTCATTGGCCAAGTTTAGTATTCCTCTTTTAAGGCTGCTTGCCAGTGCAAGCCTTGATTCTGACTATATCTTTGGATGGCTGATTACAGGATCCTCAGATTTCTCAACTTGCTACTCGGAATGTAACAAAATATCTCAATTTAATTTTAAAGTTCTTAAAAAAATAAAGTACGAGTATTGTTTTTCCTTAACAGTGTTTAATCATGCAATTTTTGGAATTTTCAGGAATTTTTGCTCAGTTGCTTGCTAATGCACAATCCACAGCAATTGAAAACTGTAAGGTTAATGGAGGAGCCATTGTAGTGGATGGAGCCCTAACAGACAATAGAGGCCTGGCCCGAAAGTCTCTTTAGAAGAAAGTTGCTGCTATACCTAAGCCACAACCAGAGGATATAATTGAAATTAGCCCTGATGCTAATGAAGTTTCGGATACGGAAAAGCCCGTGATTAACAAGGAAACCTGGAGAAAGATCATCGAAAAAGGAAGGTCCAAGCTCTAAGTTCGACTCTAACAGCTGGAAGCAAGGTGAAAACAAGTAGCATTTAAATTTAAAAATTGGTGATTTTAAGTGTTAAAGTTAAAGCATTTAAGTGTTTAGGCTGCCTGTGGGCTGTGCAAAAAATTGAAGGTGGCTCAAAAAGTCAACACTGGTGCTGCTGATATGGATAATGACTTGGCAGTTGTCAAATACGTCGAAGAAATATACAAGTTCCGAAAATCAATTGAGGCATAAGATTAAAATCCCATTATTTTAACTCAAATCTTGTCTTTCATGCTTCTTTTATGCTAAATTGAGTTTTTCTTTTTTATCGATGCAAGAATTAGGGTCGGGCCTATGATTAAATGGATTCTCAACCCGATTTAAACGAGAAAATGAGAGGTATTCTAATTGATTGGTTATTTCAAGTTCACCAAAAATTCTAGCTTCCTCCCGAGACTGTCTATTTGACCATCAACATCTTCGATGGGTATCTTGCATCAAAGATTACATTAAGCAAGGAGCTTCAATTGTGAGGCATCGGCCCAATGCTTATAGACTCTAAATATGAAGAAATTTGGCTCCATCCTTAAACACCATGGATCCCCATGACTTATGTACCCAAGTTATCCCTGATTATTTTCATCGGCGTTTACTTTTTTCAATTCTATTTGCTATGGTGAAATCAGTTGTCATTTTTAATGAGTGTTAATCTATCAGAAAATAGTACCACTTTGCATTCAGCGAGTCATGATTGTGAAATGCAGTGTGAAAAATTCTTTCAAAGTCATCTTTTCTCATTTGCCTCTCTCCGTTTTTTGTTTCTCAGTGGTTATATTTGCTTGCGGAAGTTCACCCAGCAGCTTAGAAGTATTTCTCTGATCCTTTTTGTCTGATTATGCTCTCTATCTACTGGGTGGCTTCGCAAAATTACTTTGGAACTGTATATTTTCCAATTTCTCAAATGGCCGAGGTTGGTGGGCATTTTATTTACAAGTCCAATTCATAGTTTAGATCATTCACTGTGTCACAAAAACTGTATCATTTAATGTGAGTCATTTTTATTGACTTTTGACTATGTGCTTATAGTTGACGCTGGAAATTAATTTCTAGTATTCACTAACTAACTAAATTTTCCAGATAATAAAAAAAGTATTTGTAAAAGCCGAATTGAATAAGCAAATCCCATGTTCCATGCAACTTGCAATTTAGATGATTATATTCAATACCAACACAATGGTACTCGCAGTGGTACTTGCAGCTTTCCGGATGTACTGCTAAGTAAGTCGATTTACGCGAACATTTTTATGTAAGCATCAATGGATTGCTTATGACTTTTGGTTTTAAAGTATCAATCAAAGATATTTGTTTTGTGGATTTCCTGGTGTGAGAAGCCTTCTTTTTGAGTTAAGGTTGTGGATTGAAAATTAATTTGTATTCTATGTGTTTCTCTTTGAAATTTCCCATAAAGATTCTATTAAGTGTGCTTTAATAATCTTTTCCTTTTCTTCAAGATATTTAATCGGAGTTCTTTGTTTTCATTGTTTTGATTTTTAGAAATTTCCTATCTGTGCAGGGAATCAGCCTGATAACAAGATTAGGAATTTTGGTTAATAGTTTTTGGCGTTTTCGCCGGTGAGTTTTTTCTTGCCAGTTTACTTTTGGGCAGCTGCATGGTGAGGATTAATCGAAGAAACTTGAAATCTCTAGGTAAATCACTACTGAAGTAAATAAAAAAGGAAAAGGTTTATTATGCCACTACTGATTTTTTCCCTTTTTTTGGTGACTTTTGATCATTAGGATTTACAAAGAGACTTTAATTGCCTGATCATCAAATAAAAATCTTTTTTTATCACTTTCTTTGGAGATTTCTTTTAGGTTATACGAGAAAAAATCAGCAAAAGAATGCAAAAGTCGGCTTGCCTTCAACCCAATGAACTGTAACAGCATTTCCTATGTCGCCTAGCACAACAATTTTTTTCCCTGCTACCATGTTCTTCTGCTTAATAGCCCCGAGGATTACTACCACCCCTGTAAATTAGATCGACAAAAGCATATGTTAGATTAGAGAAAACTCCGTAGGGAACTTGTATTATTGAGTAACATATTTATAGAGTTACAAGAGAGAGATAATATAAGAAAACCCTAAATTATAAAGAAGGTAAAAGATAAATAAGGTAATAGGAATACTTGTCTAACTAAGAAAGCAAGAATAATACTAATCTAATCTCTCGCTTCCGCCGACCCTGTCTGGCGGAAGCGAGAGATCGAGATACCATGGCTCGAAGCCATGGCTCTGATACCATGATAGATTAGAGAAAACCCCGTAGGGAACTTGTATTATTGAGTAACATATTTATAGAGTTACAAGAGAGAGAGAATACAAGAAAACCCTAAACTATAAAGAAGGTAAAAGATAAATAAGGTAATAGGAATACTTGTCTAACTAAGAAAACAATAATAATACTAATCTAATTAGGAGAGCAGTAATAATATCTAACAACATAAATTAGCTGAGGGAACTTTTATCAAGATAAAAGCAATGAAATTAAAGTAAAAATGAAGATTCTATGATAAAATAATATTTGAGTTTTAAACAATCAACAAAGTCTGCACCTAATTGAAACAAAATAAATTTTCTATAATGATAAAGGGGAAAGATTGTACACTTTTAAATTTAAAATAAAGAAAAAAGATCAGAACAAGATTTTTAAATTAAAAATCAAGAATAAAAAGCAGAAGGACACTTTTCAATTAAAATCTATGGGGAAGTGACAACAATTAGTTAAAACATTGAAGAAATTATTATGGGTTATAACTGTGATTTGTGTTTTCTTCAACCCTATCCTTAAAAATCAGTACATATTCAACCATAAAATGGAGAAAATGACAATCATGGACGAAACCATACATCGAAAATCAAAAAAATTACAACAAAATCCCAAATGATTCAAAATCAACACAACCCAATAACTCTCTATGTGATCATAAAAAAAAAATTTAAAGCATCAAATTCGTCAAAAAGACTTTTAAGATATTTTACCTCTGTTCTATTGTTGAAAATGGATCTTGAAGCCATTATAGAAACCCTTTAGTTGATCTTCAGCCCTCCTTTCTTCTCTTTCTCTCTCTCTGGGTTACTTGTCTCTGTTAAATATATTATCTTTGTATAGATTTAGGATATCTTTGTATCTTTTTCATGTTTATCTTTTACCTTATTTATAGTTTATGGTTTCTTGTCTCTTGTATCTATATATACGTTATTCAGCAATACAAGTTTCCCTACGGGGTTTTCTATAATCTAACATGGTATCAGAGTCATGGCTTCGAGCCATGTTCTCTCGATCTCTCGCTTCCGCCGCCATTCTCAAGTCGCTGTCCCTGTCTGGCGCCCCTTATCTAACTTAGTTTTCCTTTATCTAATTCTTTTTTTTCTTTTTTTCTCCTATGACTGCCGCCGCCGACCTCTCTCTTGGTCGCCGCCGCCGCCGCCAGCTTCTTCTCCCGTATCTCGTTTTCTCTTCTTTTTGTGATCCATTAGCCGCCGCCGTCACCTTCTTCTTTCTTTGGCCGCAGGCCATCGCGCTTAGCCGCCACCTTTAGTTTTATTAGTTGTCATTGCTCACCCTTGGAAAACGAGGACTTGGAGCCGCCGCCTTTTTATTTTATGCCACCGCTCACCCTTGGAAAACGAGGACTTGGAAATGCTGCCACCGCTGCCGCCTCTTAAGGACTACGCCACCTTTTATCTTTGTCGCTATTGTCTTCTCAAATTCTCTCTGGCTAGATTTCTTTTGTCCAGTCTCAACGTTCAAGACTCTCACGTTTCGACTAGGGGTGGTCACGAGCCGAGCTCAAGCCGAGCTTGGTCATTTTTCCAAGCTCGAGCTCGAGCTCGATTATTTGTGTTTGGGCTCGAGCTCGATCGAGTCGTATAGCATGAGCTCGAGCTCGAGCTCGATTATTTTCACTGAGCTCGAGCTCGAGCTCGAGCTAAATATATATATTTTTTATTTTTAATAAATTATATTATTATATAAATATTATATTATAATATATATATATATTAAAATATATTAATTAAAAAATATATATATATAAAGGGAGCTCGCGAGCCACTTATCAAAAAGCTCGAGCTCGGCTCGATCGCCGGCTCGAGCCGAGTTTTTTTCGAGCCGGCTCGCCAAGCTCGCGAGCCGGCTCGGCTCGGTGACCACCCCTAGTTTCGACTGCGGGAGAGTGTTAAATATATTAAATATCTTTGTATAAATTTAGGATATCTTTGTATCTTTTCCATGTTTATCTTTTACCTTATTTATAACTTAGGGTTTCTTGTCTCTTGTATCTATATATACGTTATTCAGCAATACAAGTTTTCCTACGGGGTTTTCTATAATCTAACAGTGTCGGCCTTTTTCTCTTTGGAGCTGCAAATTTATTTTTTTTAATAAACCCAAAATATAACCTAAAATTCAATTGAAAATGGAGTAAAGAAGGGACCTTTGACTGGGTTTTCAAACCAAATAACACCTCATCTATTTCAATTTCCATCTCTTCTTGATTTGAAGAACTATTCTTTAGCGAAACCTTCGTAGGCCTCAGCTTCAGGCCACCATTTTTTACGAACAATCTAATTACAGAAAAATTACCTCCTCCAAAACCTTACACCCACAGTACCACACAGATTTTTGTCCCGATCCTACTGTGTCTAGCGAATCAATCGGCCAACTCGTCGTTCCGCCTGCATGCGCAAAACCTTAAGGAATTCAAACCCACCACGAATTCTCCTCAGCTGGCGAATCAGATTTAGATTCTAATTTTCTTAAGATAGCTCGCTGAAATGTAAGCGAACCGACGACAAGGAATTCAGAATACGGGAGGAGTAGATTGCAACAATGGGCGGATAGTCACGTCTATTAGGGCAGAACTATTACCGTGGAAAGAACGGAACATAGCCGACTGACAACTGGCACAGTAGGTAAAGCACAAGTCACACGCGGCAACACAGAGGACAAATGTCCACCGGAGCGGCGAACAACGATGCATAGTTTCCATTTTGACGCCACACGTGGCAGTTGCTCCAGCGACGCATGGCCGGGGAACAACCGCTCTGAGCAATCGCAGGGTACAGGCGTGTTTGGAAGGGGGAATCCAAGACTGCGTCGTTTTGTGGGATTGGCTGGAAAAAAATATATTGCACAACAAAAGTGAAACGACGTTGTTTTGATGGTAAGTGGAGATTAAAAAAAAAAAAATTACGACCAAAAGAAATCCTTGAAAGGGATACGTGCGTATATAGTTTAGTATTAGTAATATATATATATATATATATATATATATATAAATAAAGTGGGAGAGGCATAGAGTAACTACTTTAGGCTACCAAATTTGGTGAAGCCTTCATCCACCCAAAATTTGACAAATATCCCAAATAACTACCATTTCTCCTCTAAATTTTATTTTCTCTCATATTATCTTTATATATCACGTTTATTTTCCTTTTCTCTCTCGTACCTTTTTTTTCCCACTATCTTGTTTATGTTTTATTTATTTGATTTTGGTACAAAAAATAACTATCAAATTGACTCTAACTAAAAGAATTTTTTTAAAAAAATTTCTATGTTGTACACGTAAACGAGTGTGCGGCATATACTAGTATATATATATAGAAATGAAGAGAGGGAGCGAGGATTGTATAGTGAATTTGAATTCTAATGTTGAGTTTATGTGGATGGATTTGGGCTCTCATTACATATTGGCTTGGACTATGAGTTATGTCCCTTTTTCGATATGGTAGCCTGGCCCGATACAATAAACTATTTTTTATTTTTATTTTTTGATTCTCCGTCTCTATTTGGTCTTTTCTAATTTTCTTTTTTATGTGTTTGCGGTGTTGAGAGTGTAGGCGTGAGAATCGAACACTTTTTTATTAGGGATGACAATGGGGAGGGTATGAAGTGGGTTTGACAAAATCCTTTATCCGCCCTATTTAGCTTTATTAAAACCCGCCCCGCCCCGCCCCACTTTCCAACCTTCTCCGTCAAATACCTGACGCGTCGGATTTTACCCTTTAAATTCGAATGAGTCATAAAACTTCATCAATTCATCCAGTCTCCAATGCCTCCACCCGAATTCAAATAATTCAACAACTAATAAACTTACAACGTAGACAAACACTATGAAATTCCACACAAATAATAATAACCAAATCAAATTTATAAGTCCAAATTTGATACTCATATCAATACAATACTATACCAAATAATATTCATGACCATGTACTTTAATTCTACAACATGGCCATGGACGTTTTTTTTTAACTTTTCAGCTTCTCTTATCACTTTTGGTTCACAAATAAAATATAATAAAAAAATAAAAAATATTAAGTCATACAAACTTAAACAACTTACTTATATTGAGAATGTTAAATAATAAATTAATAACATAGCGAGGCACGGTATATATAAGGCAGGGTGTACCGAACTCACTACCCGCCCCATACCCAGACGGATCTAAATTTAATATTAATAATCATCCCATAACCCATTTGGTGAACTCAAACCCGCCCCAAACGACGCAAAATTTGGGCCGGATACTCATCTAACATAGCCTATATTGCTACCTTTTTTCATTTATAAGTAAGAGATCAGTGTCATTCAACTACATAATTGTTGGCTTCTATCTTAAAATGGTTCTATACAAATTTGGTTATTTTTTCTTTTGTTTGTGGTCCTACTATATCATATGATTATTTTATTTTCATTGGTAATACATATTATTTTTGCTAAATTTGGTAATAATATATTGATCGGCTAATATATAACAAATGCATTTGATTTTGTTATACTATTGAGTGTTATTTTAAGTTATATATAATAACGAGCGTATATGATTTTGTTATGCTCTTGAGTCTTGAGTACTTACATTTTGAACTTAGTGTATATTATTGTGTGTGAAACTTAACAAACTAAACTTGTATCACTGTTCGATTCTCTATGATTTTGAAAAAACTATATTAAGATTGATTTAATTATGAACTGTGTTGAATATAGACAAATTTTGACCAGTCAAACACAAATTAAGTAGTAGAGATGGATATTTTACATATAACTAATCAAACCATTACCATATAATTATACATTAAAGTTTAAGCCGAAAATTAAACCTAAAGTTAAGTGAAGCGAGTGTGAATAACGGGAAGCTCAACATGAATTAAGCCTGCACTCCCACAAATTCATAATATAACACTGCACCATCAACTAATAAGGATTGAAATGCTAATTGAGACGAGACAAAACAATACCCATATTCCATGTCTCAAAATTTTAAATGCTCCTAATCGTGGAGACATTCTTATAGGTACTCATTCTCGAACACTAAATAATATAAAGGGATAATTGCAGACACCCCTCACATATGGGGTCATTGCACTTCACCCCCTCACTATTGAAAGTGCACTTTATCCCCTCACTTATCATAAAATGGGCACTTACCCCCTTCGACAGCTCGAGCAAAAAAAAAAAATACAAAGAATTTTATAAAATTGCTGCCCAATTTGAATTTTCCTTTATTTTTTTGTCCCAAACTGCCGAAGAGAGTAAGTGTACATTTATTATAAGGAGGGGGTAAAGTGCCCATTTCAATAAGTGAGGGGTGAAAGTGTAAGACCAAGGAGCACTGAAGACCAGCTGCAATTATCCCAATACTAAATCATATAATGTCTATACACTCGTTGTCGAACACCAAAACGTAAATCATATATCAAAGTACATGCCAACCATTTTTTCTTTTTTGGTTACACCACACCAATACATTTACATATACTTACATAGCTTAACTAGATCTCAAACACATATGCTCAAAAACAAAGAAAAAACACAATATACGCAAAAGGCAAGCACTCTCACACCATTAATCTCCACATCAATCACTTTCCTCCACTTTACTCTTAGGTACAAATATGTAAAGAAACCCCATTCTTCATCTCAGCCTTACATTATCCTTGTCACATTCATCCGGAAGCTGCAACCTAGTATCATACGAACTATACATTCCCATCGACGGCCAAGATCATCTTTCCCTTGTTCCGTCTTCCGCTCCTCGCCTTTGATCACTAGTACATCATCTTCGACATAAACTTTGACATCTCCCGGACAGTCCTGGCAGGTCGAACCGCATTTTGATCTCGCGTTCGTTTCGTCTATGTCCCATGGCGTCCTTAGCTCCCCTGTCGTCGTTCCAGGGTATGTCATGGCGTCATCAAATAGGCGATCCATGGTGTCGAGCATTTGTCGCATTGTTCGCATGGAGACATGGGGGCCTAACAAGCCTGTCAGGGAGTTCTTTTCAATGGTGCATTAAAATTAAATCTCAATCTCATTTTAAATTCCAATTTCCAATTGTGCCCAAAATGGGAAAATTGTCCTATAAAATTGGGTCCATTACACTTTTAGTCCCATGGATTATGAACTTGTAAATCTCCTATGATTTATAAACTTGCAAATCTAATTCCACAAGTCGCATTCTTTTTATATTTTTTATCCCAACCGTTAAAAATCAGACAGACATCATTACTTTTATCACTCACGTGTCGTTAATATTATTATTAATCACTATTATTAATCACGTGCACGTGATCAACAATAAATTTCACCACGCACCTGATCACACAAGTTCCATTTAATTTTTGAGTATTGAGACCAAACTCATAATATAACACACATCTTACAAAACTAAGATCATAAATTTATAAAGAAATAATTACACTCACACCCCCTCAATAATAAAATAATTACACAAATCTCCTCTCATTAATTAATAATTATAAACACATCTCACATGTTAAAAATTTCTTACAATTGCACTCATATGTGTAATATTTCTTATAATTATATCCCTGTAAACCTTACAAATAAACCTCAAGAGGATATATTTATAATTATTAATTAAGAGGAGGGCTTTATGTAATTACCCCATCATCATCATGTGAGTGTAATTATCCCATTTATAAATAATCAAACTAAAAGTTACAACAAAGCCCTACGAGACAGATATCAAATTTCCCATTTAAGGTATATATATTCCAACATAATGGTATACAAAGCAAAGAGTTGAGGACTATCTTACTTACCGAACGGAGAGGTGTCTAGAGCCAATCTCCGGGGCCGCCGTTCCACGGCGGCGTCCTGGTTTCCGCCGCCGCTAACACGGTGCACATCCACCGCAGTACTATCTCTATTTTCGCCTGTGGCCTGAGCTCTGACAAGGGATGGTGATCTTCTCCTTACATTACATGCAGAAGGAAAAAACACAG
>WHWC01000179.1:0-118862 GCA_019426215.1 Buddleja alternifolia
CCTTTTAATAGCTTAGACCAATAGTGTCGTCTCGACTCGTGTAAGTTCCACTATGGCTAGTGCTCTCTTGTGAAATGCTCTCCTATAATGATATATTTTTAAAAATTAAAAAAAAGTGAAACCTTGTGCTTTTAATATATTTCAATAAAACAATTATAGAGCTAAAATTGCCAATACTCACCATTTCATTCACCACTCTTCTAACATTTTCGTTATCAATTTGATTTGTCGTATCGGAACGCGAAACCCTCCACACGAGTGCTCGTGTCACATCTGTACAATCGGATCCCGCATCCCTTCTTTTATTTATCTATATTTTCATTAAAAAATATATGTATGCATTAACATAGAATTATTATTAAAAAAATTGTAAGGATTCACTGCTAAATGACTACATACCTCCATTTGCTCCACAACAGCATCTCCAAAACTCCTTTCCGGTAAGGATATTCAGGTTCTTTGCTCTTTCCTGATTGTCCATGCTTATTTTCTGTTTATTACATTATCAATTATTAGCTAAATATAAACGCAATAACCAACAAATGAAACTGTAAATTAAAATGACTAGCTACCTCCAAGGTTCACCTAAGCGAACCTCTAAAAATGCCGCCCAATCGGCTTGGGATATCCATATTGTGGAGGTGGGTTGACATTAACGTTTCCATCATCATCTCGCACATACTTTCTGCTTATGTAGCTCCTGAAGTTACGTGCTAGCCTCCCAGCTTCTGCTAGTACGTACTTTTGTCGACTTTCGTCAATATCAAACGCCAACTACAAAAAACAAACAATAAAGTATATATAAAATTATAATTTAGAGAATATGATAATACATTAACACTTACAAATAAGATAATGTCCAAATTACCTTCATCTCATCCCAAATGTTTTTTTTTGTTGCTGACGGGACTTTGCGCCAAGTACTAATGGCATACATTCTGCCGAACCTGCACGCCTATTTACCCAACAAATATTAATTTGTTGGGGTTAATTGGTTGACCTCTGTCATTCCAGCCGACAGGTAGCCTTATGCCTTTACTTCTGGCATTGACAACTTTTTTCATAGCAGAGACACCTCTCCGTATGTCCTTCTCATGACCGCTATCTGATCCATATACATCATCGTCGGGAAAACTACCATCAGGATTTGAAGCCATCGACCTACAAAAGACAAGTAATACAGAAGTTAAATTCATATAAATTTGGCTGATTCATTTGGCAATAATAATTTTCAAATAGACGTAATAAATACAGAAGTTATCTTCATATAAATTTGGCAGATTCATTTGGCAATAATAATTTTCAAATAGATGTAATAAATACAGAAGTTATCTTCATATATAAAGGTTCTCGTTGAAGGATTGCGCTTATATTGTTATGGTGAAAACTCATAGGGTAGAGAATAACAGATGTCTCGCACTAAACTCCTATGCTTAGATTGTGATTTCCTAAGTATATCTACCCGGAAATCTAACAACTAAACATGCATTAACGTACTAGTGCTCACTCGATTTAAATCGAACAACTTCACCCGGGAATCTTTACCCATTTCTAGGGCAATTCTTCATTAGTTGCGGGTCATGATGTGAATTTCTTGCACCCTAAGTTAATTTTCTCTCAAAATATTCACCTAGGCATAAGATTCTAACATATAGTGATCAAGTATATGCAAGACAAGCAAAAACACAAATTCACATCACATAACAACATAAGAATAACCTCAACAATCATCTATTGTAAGTATAAATCACAATTTGGCCTGACATGACTCCAGTCTTGCGAGTTTAATTCATAATTGATAATACGAAAAACATAAATGGATTCATATACATATTCATAGACATGAATGAAATGAAAAGCTATTCAAACTCACTCAAAAGTGAATGATGATGGATCTCCAAGTTGAATCTTCCTTCTCCAAATTAATCTTTCTTGCTCTTCCTCTTCCAAGAATGATGATGGATCAAGAATCAAAAATCCTCTCCCCACCTCCCAAGTATGATCGGCGGGGGGCGCCCCCAAATATTATATGAAGAATGCCAGAAATGATAGCCTTTATAGGTGTATATTCTCCTCCCTCTTATCTTTGTCCCCCTAGTGTGTCCCCCCATTACCCTTATTAAACTCCAAAGCATGATTATAAATTTCTATAAAGCATTTTTACCAAGATACAACTAAACAAACCCCTACTCAACACATGTGCTGAAATTTGGCTTAAATCATTCCTTCCCACCATAAAATGTTGGCCTTTAAGCTGAAGAAGAATCAAACTCGGTACTGGCGATGCCTAGGCGTGGCCAACAGACTGCAAAAATTTTTTGTTAGTGTCCGACGCCTGGGCATGGACAGCAGATTCTAACTTTGTGTCGTGCATGCTTTCTTTCGTCCCTTTTATTTTTCGTTTGCTTTCGTTTATCGCCTGTAATCACTTAACACCCCGATTAAATACAAATGTGGCATGATTTAGATAATAAATGAATCCAAAACGTAAGCCCCACGGGCTTAAAAACACGTACAGACATGATTCGCAACTTGACAATTCATCTAAGTCATTGATATCTAAATGTCTTGCCAATGTTCGAACTCTTTCTTTGGAAATATGTCCAAGTCTTTCGTGCCACATTTGTGCGTTTACTTGATTATCTTGTTTACGTTAGTGACTTTGTTGAATATTGAGATTGAAAATTATTGGGGATATTATATACATTCCATCCTTCATTTTCGATTCCATAATAAGAGACGATTCATAAAACAAAAGCAAACTTTTATTAAGAATCTCAAAACAATATCCTTCTCTATCCAAAACTGGAATCGAGATAATATTTCTTATTGTTTCAGGAACAAAATAAACGAAATGTAAAACTAATTTCCTATCTCCTAACTCTAAGTAGATCGTCCCCACGGCTTTGGCAGCAACCAATGCTCTATTCTCCATCCGCAGGGTCATGTCTCCTCTACTTAGCTTCTTGGTTCTTTTCATCACCTACAAATCATTGCAGATATGAACACCGCAACCAGTGTCAAGAACCCAAGAAGTATTGTTAATAGTAAAGTTAACTTGAACAAAGAACATACCTTGAGCCTGAGCCTCTTTGCAGTTCCTTTGCCAGTGCCCAACTTTCCCACATTTGTGGCACTTATCAGACTTCTCAGACTTTGGCTTCTTTACCTTCTTCACACCACCATTACCTTTCAGCTTCTTAGTCTTATTCTTCTTATTGTTGCCCTTCTTGGCTTTTGAAGAGGAATTCATAAGAAGCACTGGTTTGTCCTTCTTGATGGTGCTTTCAGCAGTTATAAACATGCTCAACAATTCATTCAATGAATCATTCAAGTTATTCATGTTGAAATTGATGACCATTTGATCATATGACTTTAGGAGAGATTGAAGCACAAGATCGACAAAAAGGTCTCCGTAGAGTAGCACATCCAAATCTTTCATCTTATGAATTAATTGGATCATTTTAAGGATGTGCTCACTCACAGACGCCCCTTCATTCATCCTTGTTCCAAATAGTTGTTTTGATATAGCATATCGTTCTCTCCTAGTCCTAGTACCGTAAAGCTCTTCTAAGTGGTCGATGATTTCCTTTGCCATCATGATATTTTCATGTTGCTTTTGCAACTCATTTGACATAGAAGTCATGATGATGCATCTAGCTTGGATGTTATCATCCGACCACAGCTTTGCGTACGCTCTACCTCTCATCTATCACTCACTGCTTTCATCATTATCTCCGGCTGTATAGCCGCCAGGATATAATCCTTCTTTTCATATTGAAGAACAATTTGAGGTTTCTAAGCCAGTCCGAAAAGTTTCGTCCGTTCAGTTTGTTGGTTTCAAGAATTGCATAAAGAGGATTTTTAGCCATTTTCGTTTATCTACAAAAATGCATAACACTACCACAAAAAAGTCCTATTACAGCGTACCTATGACAGCGGTTTTGAAAACTGCTGTAATAGGTGGTATTCGGTTCGGACCTATGACAGCGGTTCGAGCCGAAACGCTGTCATAGGTGTCAGAAAAAAAATATATATTTTGAACGCAACAGCGGTTCGGCCAGAACCGCTGCCACAAATGAACATGTGCCAGCGGTTCAGCCTAACCGCTGGCACAAGGGCCGGGTTTTGTACAACCCGACCCCCCCTCTCTCTCACTCTCACTCTCACCCACTGACTCTCTCTCTCTCAACTCTCTCACCACCACCACCACCACCGTCCGCCGCCCCCCCTCTCTTTTTCTCTCTCTATCTCTAGATCTACCTCTCTCTCTCGGTTTCTCTCGATCTACTTCTCTCTCTCGCCGCCGGTTGCCGCTCCTCCGCCGTCCCCCGCCGTCACTCCGGTAGTATCTCTCTCTTTCTCTTTCTAGATATATATATATATATATGTGCATATATATGTATATATTCTCTATATATATAAAATTAACTCTATATATATATATATATAGATAGTGCTGACCTCCGCCGCCGCCCGCCGCTGCCCCTGCCGCCCACCTCCGCTTCCGCCGCCGTGGTCCATTTAGTTTTGGTATTTTCTTTTAGATAAATATAAATATATATATATATACATACACACACACACATAGAGTATGTATAGATGTATGTATATGTGGGTGTATGCATATATGAGTGTATGTATATATATTTGTGTATGTGTGCATGTATTTGTGTATATATGGGTGTATGTATATATATTTGTGTATGTGTGGGTGTATATATATTTGTGTATGTGTGAGTGTATTTGTGTATATATGGGTGTATGTATATATATTTGTGTATGTGTGCGTATATTTGTGTATATGTGGGTGTATATGTATATATATTTGTGTATGTGTGGGTGTATGTATATATTTGTGTATATGTGGGTGTATATATATATATTTGTGTATGTGTGGTGTATGTATATATATTTGTATATATTTTTGAAATTTGGCTATTTATTAAAAAATTTAAGGGAACTAGGAATTTGACTGAATTTAGTATTAATTTTAGTTAGTCGGGTGTTAATTCCGTTTGATTTGAGATTAAATTGTGGTTATTTGGTGGTTTAGGGTACATTGATCCAACCGGTGATCTATATTTATACTTAGTTGCTGAAAATATAATGTTTTATTTATAGTTTTATGTGATTTATGTGATCCGACTGGTGATCAATATTTGTAGTTGCTGAAAATATAATTAATTAAGATTGAAATTGGATTTTAGCGGATCATAATATCTGAATTTTGTTGGATTCAACCTACCCGGGTGAAGATTAAGTGGAGAACTTGGTAGTAATTTTTGCGTTGTTACTCTGCTGAATTTTTTCTAGAATAATGGGAAATAAATTAAAATTAAAATTATTTAATTAATTTAACTATCAACTGATGATAAAATTGTTTAATTTGATTAATTCAGAATCAAAATGGATCGAAGTTGGATTTTAGCAGATCGTATGTCGGAACAGTATGAGAAAGGTGTGAAAGAGTTCATAAAGTTTGCAGTTGACCATGCACCAGATCGAACTAGGATCACTTGCCCGTGTTACGTTGTTGTTTTGGAAAGAGAATTAGTCCACGTGAGTTGGAAGATCATTTGGTGTGTAATGGAATTGATAAAAGCTACAAACGTTGGACAAGACACGGTGAAAGCAATGTCCCGTTGGATGATTTGGGTGGTACATCAAATCCATCACATGATTTCAACATGAATGATTATGAGCCTGATCGTTTGGAGGAGATGACAAATGTGATTGAGGAGGATTTGCGAAATTGTTCTAAAATGTTTGACAATTTGACAAGTGATTCAAAGACACCACTGTATAGTGGTAGTAAATTCACGAGATTGAAAACAGTTCTTAACCTATACAAGTTAAAAGCCAACAATGGGTGGAGTGATAAGAGTTTCACAGACTTGCTTGGTTTATTAAAAAACATGCTACCTGAGGATAATGTGTTACCTAATCATACTTATGAGGCTAAACGGATGTTAACCTCAATTGACATGGGATATGAGAGGATACATGCCTATCTCAATGATTGCGTATTATTTAGAATTGACTATGCATCATTGAAGGCCTGTCCAAAATGCGGCGCCTCACGGTACAAGAAGAATGGATCTACGCCTGTCAAAACCATGTGGTATTTGCCTATAATACCACGATTTAAGCGCATGTACAGTAGTAAAGAGTTAGCCAAGGACTTAACATGGCATGCTGATAGAAGGCTTGAAGAAAGGATTGAAGATGACAAGATTCGACATCCCTCAGATTCTCCTCAATGGAAAAAGATTGATGATGATTTCCCTGAATTTGGTGAAGAATCAAGAAACCTGCGCCTTGTATTGGCTACAGATGGCATGAACCCTCATGGCTTGCAAAGTAGCTCACATAGTACATGGCCGGTGATTTTGATGATCTACAACCTTCCCCCATCGCGATGCATGAAGCAAGAACATATAATGATGCCTATACTCATTTCTGGGCCGAAACAACCTGGAAGCGAAACTACGTGATCCCCAAAGGGAAAGAAGCAAGTTTCGGGTTCCTTAGCCCACATTCCATAGCTGCTCAAACAGACCCGTCAGTTCAACAAGTGCAGTACATAGCACGTTAATTTCATGCAGAGTACACAACAAAATAAGTTATTTCTTGCACCTTACCACACCGGGTGAGCTACTAAAGACTCGACTTTAATAGGTAAAACTAGCTACGCAAAACAAATTTTCAACTTATCTTTTGAATGCTTTGTAGGGGTCATTGGTTGTTGCTTGCAATTAATCCATTTAAAGAGATTGTTTACTATCTGGATTCTGTGCATGGTGAGTCGCAATACCGAGATGATATGATACTAAAATTCAATCAGTAAGTTTTTCATTCAATCAATGTATCCATTATATTTAATAGTTTTTTAAATTGTATTTATTTCACATAATTTCTTGTTTTTAACATATTTTCTTGTTTTTTATATTTTTTTATAGAGCTGTGCACATATTCGTGCAAACTGCAACACCAATCCAACAAATCTAAAAACTCGGTCTGTAAATGGTTTACTATAAAGGTTAGCGTTTCTAGTTTCATGAGATTATATTCGTATAGAAGTTCGTCTTCTAATACAACGTAATTTTGATTGCTTTTGTAGTGCTCCCGCAGACCAACGAGGTGATTGTGGCTATTTCATTATTAGATTCATGAAAGAGATTATTAGCCACGACTATCTATAATCCCAACACGGTATAACATATCCTTATATATACTTAATTCTATTACTTTTGAAATTATTAAACCTTTGGTAGGTAATTGAAATGTTATTTCACTTTGCAATTAATCTCTATTATATACATATATCTTGCAGTACTTTAAGGATTGTCAATCCTTCTATACTACTGATGAGCAAATTGATGAAGTACGCTGCTGCTAATTTGCACGTTACATTTTCTTGCAGCTCCTTAGAAATTAGGTAATGTAGTTTTTGTATATTGTGAGTACTTGTTATAAATTGAGATTTGATTTATTGTATTTCGTAAGGTCATTAGTAATTTAATTAGTTGATTGTACATTTTGTTGGAGATTATAATATTTTATTATTGGAGGAAAAAGATGGTAATATTGAAGTTTGGATGTTTGTTTATGTTGAATGTTTGTGTTGTTGATTGTTGTTAATTTGTTATTGTTGAAATTTGTTGGTTGGATTTTATTCCTTACTTCTTATCATGACGGGAATAAATAATTAAAAAAAAAACAGAAAAAAAGACAGCGGTTCTGGGAGAACCGCTGCCACAGTTCTCACCTGTGGCAGCGGTTCTCGCAGAACAGCTGCCACAGGAGGACCTGTGGAAGCGGTTCTGCGAGAACCGCTGCCACAGGTCCTTTATTTATTTATTTTTTTTTGGTTTTTTCACAGCGGTTCCCTGAAAACTGCTATCATAGGGTCCCCTTATGACAGCGGTGTTCAGGGAACCGCTGTCATAGGTCCACCCCTATAGCAGTGGTACTTATGACAGCGGTTTTGTCCCAAAAAAACCGCTGTCATAGGTCATTTTTGTAGTAGTGTAACAGACAATCAATAACGAATTTTTCAAATAAAGTCCTTATACAATTTTGTCTTTAATTGTACAAGTCTCCCACTATTTTTCTCAAATCACACCACCCTCTTGACATGATTCGAAGAAACGTTAGTTTCGTTAGTGGGCTTGAGATCTATTCTCACTTCATCATATGCCTTCCCTTGAGCTATAGGCGATGATAGGCCTGGAATATAATTTCTGTTAAGCCTCTATCTTTTTAGATCTCAGTGGTCTCAGTCGACATGTGATTTTCGAATAAGTTGTTATGTTAGTATCAATGTTTTACCTCATCCCATTTTTTCACTAGCTAATGAGGAACGTGTTAGCTCGACCCATCAAATATCCCATTATACCCATCAACCATCAATTATGCCATGCCCCATTTTTAATTGAAGCAGCAATAAACCAAACCGATTTCCACGGGGCACCGTAGTGCTTAGTACACTCACATCCTACCTCAGATCCAATCCACCCCATTTTCTGAGCAAAAGGATTGAACCTTTGGCGGCGTTTCACTTGGTGAATACTTATGATGGAAGGCACGATAATAGAATTTCATTCTTATAATCACAAAAGCCTAATATTTTTCTTAGGAGGGAATTACAACATGCTCATAGGGGGGGTCTCATCAGATTTAATTATCTTGTTTTAGTTATCTATCCTATGCATGCATTACATCACATAATCATCATAGACAGATAAATAAAACATCCACAAAGCGGTAAAATTGAGGATGAACCACCTCGAGCCCTAACCTAGTTAACCCACTGGAGCCAAAGTGGGTTTGGACATTCTAGAAAGTAAAAAACAACCTAGACTATTACAATGGTATTGCCTCAGCATCACATACAAGTCTTTCAAGTCTCGGCTCTCCGTCCTCCTTGCTCCGTCTGTCGATTACATAGAATACTAAAAAACTACTAATCTACTATACGGAAAAGTAAAGTGCTAAACCGGCTATTATTTACAACTCTAGAATAATTACATACATAGAAAACCAACACTACGACTAGGCTCATGGTTCATCCCCTTATCACATAAACATGCCAAGCAACAAACATACATGCGATAAAGTAAATTTTACCCATTCATCGTTCAAACTAGATCGCAAATATCATTGGGATAAGTTTGATATCGATTTGTAAAACCTTTCTCAGAGTTTATAAATCTAAAACATCATAGGTAAGGTCTTTGGGTCATCCACCTCCAGAAAGTACGAAGAAAGGAAAAAAAAAATTATTTAACTTTCTGTTGACCACGCCTAGGCATGGTCTGACCCACGCCTGGGCGTGGTCATACTAGCACCTGGGCGTAGGTTTGCCCATGCCTGGTTGTGCCGTGTAGCGGCTGTTGCTGTTCACGATTTTTCAAATTAGTTTTTCGCACGTTGGTGATTCGTTTGAGTTTCGATTAACGAATCTGAATTCTCTTAAGGTCTGAGTTTTATTACTTGATGATTAAACCTTCGGTTCAACCATCTCGCAACACCCCACCAAAGGTGATTTCATAAAACTAAATCAAAACTTTCGAAAACAATTATATACCCAAATTTTAGATTTCATGATTTTTAAAACCAATGACTTTTAAACATTAAAATCATAAAAATCGAACAACATCCCAAATCAAAATCAATCCTAGTCTTTTGATGAACATATTGATTATCATGCTTTCGATTTTACAATTAAAACGTAAAAACAAACATGCATAATCACATAAAATTCGATCGAGCCAAACCATGGCTCTGATACCACTGTTGGGTTGACTCATTCCCTCGGGTGGCTCGTGGAAGCGAAAATTAAAATTTTACAAAAGTAAACGTACAAACACCCGAAAACAGGAATATGGAGTTGGTTCGATCGAATTTGATAAGGAGGTAAGAGAAATTATACCTTTCAAAAATTTCATTTCATCTCGTACTTTGGATCTCAGCAACCCTGTGGTGCAAATCCACACAATTTCCCTCGGGTGAGAAATTGCCCATCGTTATTCGTATCTCCCGATTTAGAGTGCTCCAAGCGTTGCACCTCTAAGATGTATCCACACCTCGTTCAAGTCACCAATCGTCTTGTCTTGCATGCTAGACAACAAAACTTTTCTAAGTTAACTTAGGCTTGATTGTGTGAAGGATAGGAATATTTTCTAAGTCGTTTAATTCAACACATGAATAGAACGACGTCTTGTTGGAAAGAGGAGAGAGGTGGCCAATTTTTAGGTCAAAGAGGGGCCGAATTTTTCAGCAAAAATTCATCATCATTTTAGTCTCCTTCATCTCTTATTTATAGGTGAAGATTACCTAGAGTCCAATTAGGAAAAGGAAACTTTCTTTATCCTAAACTCTTTAGTAATCCTCATCCTATGAAGACTTGGAGGAGGGGAAAACTCTTTTCCTCCTCCACCACATAAAAAATGCCCCCTTCCCTTATTTACTCATAAAATCGGTCAACACAAGAAAATTGAGCTCTAGAATTTAATTTTGACTTCTCAATTTAATTATAGGCTCAACCCATCAATTAAATATAAGTCAAATTAAATTCAACCAATTAATTCTAATATTTATTTATTTAACTTGGGCTATACCCAATTAAATAAAATACTTGGACTCTACTAGGTCCATTAATTTAATTAATTCTACAAGATTAATTAAAAGAGTAAAATTAATTGAAACCTTCAATTAATTTATATTCCATATTAGGAAAGTACTACGCTTTCCTAATTCCCTCAATTTCCTCGAAATTGATTAATCACATCTATTCAAGTAGTGACTCTCTCGAGTTAGTGTGTGACCCCTTAGGCTCGTTTCTATCTAGTAGTAAGTACTATATTAAATCAATCCTTCAATTTAATCAAGCCTTGAATTAGTCACTAAGCTAATTCTCTGCGCTTACAAATCGCGGTTGCCCACCTAGCATAGGGTCCCGAAGACCTAGATAAAATGAAAGTAAAGATACGCCTTTTGCGATCTTGATCCTCGCATAAGTAAGATCCCTATATCTAATCTCCCGATTGAATTTAGAGCAGTGGCTAAGGTCGAAGCTCTATTAATTCAATCCTATGTTTCCCAAGTTATGTGAAATCGACTTCAACTACCTAAACGAGGAAACCCTACGCCTCTTTAGATATCATACTTCGGCCGAAGATTCCTTAAGTCGATTCACTATGTTACCATAGGATATTAGCTGACTGGCTAATGTCAGAGATAGATTCCTCTCGATTCCCATGTGCCTTACTACGTGATCATCTAAAGTGATCATGTAACAAATCAAGAACATGTGCGGTTAAGCATAAGACATCCAATGGAATCTTATGTCCATAAAGATTACTCTTATACTAAAAGACCACTGGAAGTTCCACATTTGACTGGGAATCCATATTAGGAACTTTCATGGGGTTGTTCAATTTGCCCATTACCACAATGGCAACCCTTATATATGCATTGGTTTTCACCGTGTCAGTATCTATGGAACGAGATACACTTCTCCCAGAGTATGCATCATATAAGCAAGTCTTTTGGGTTGCATCGATATCCCTTTATCTCGATGAATCCTTTTACGACTTCGAACAATGTTTAAAGATCACAGCCTTCGAAACATAATTCATCATTGCCACACCCAATATGCAATGATGTCCCATAGCTATGTGTGATCCTTTGGGACTTTATTTTGAGCCAAAG
The DNA here is from genome assembly GCA_019426215.1 of Buddleja alternifolia. NCBI lineage: Eukaryota > Viridiplantae > Streptophyta > Magnoliopsida > Lamiales > Scrophulariaceae > Buddleja > Buddleja alternifolia. The sequence goes on from WHWC01000179.1 coordinate 11,719, forward strand.
TAAAAACTAATTTAAGAATAAAGACATGCCACACATATAAAAGAGATTGACTTTATTTATAAGAAAAAGATTGTTCAACTCTAGAGTTACTATTTCAAAGAATGGCGCCCAATAATTGGTGCGCCGGGCACTAACTCTAACACGATGATGGATCAAGAATAAAAAATCCTCTCCCCAACTCCCAAGTAAGATCGGTCAAGACCTGCCAGAAATGATAGCCTTTATAGGTGTATATTCTCCTCCCTCTTATCTTTGTCCCCCTAGTGTGTCCCTCATTACCCTTATTAAACTCCAAAGCATGATTATAAAATTTCTATAAAGAATTATTACCAAGAATACAACTAAGATACCCCCACTCAACACATGTGCTGAAATTTGGCTTAACTCATTCCTTCCCACCATAAAATGTTGGCCTTTAAGCAGAAGAAGAATCAAACACGGTACTGGCGACACCGAGGCGTGGACATGCCCACGTCTAGCCATGGCCAACAGACTGCAAAAATTCTTTGTTAGTGTCTGACGCCTAGGCGTGGACATTCCCACGCCTAGGCGTGGACAGCAGATTCTAACTTTGTGTCGTGTAATGTTTTCTTTCGTCCCTTTTATTCGTTTGCTTTCGTTTATCGCCTGTAATAATTTAACACCCCGATTAAATGCAAATGTGACATGATTTAGATAATAAATGAATCCAAAACGTAAGCCTCACGGGCTTAAAAACACGTACAGATGCCTCTTATCAGCATACATAGGTCAATGAATATATAGCCATGCGTCAATTGATATGTATCCACACGTGAATTGATATGTAGTTGTACATCAACTGGTATGTTAGCATACGCCAGATGATATGTAAACATACGTCAATTAACTTCTATACATACGTCCATTTGTATGTACCCATACGTCAATTGATATGTGTACATACGTTAATAGATATGTAGCCATACGTCAATTAATATGTATACATACGTAAATTGATATGTAGCCATACATCAATTGGTATGTTAGCATACGTCAGATGATATATAACCATACGTCAATTGGTATGTAGCCATACATAACTTGGTATGTTAGCATACAACAGATGATATATAACCATACGTCAACTGATTTGTATACATACGTCAATTGGTATGTATACATACGTCAATTGATATGTGGCCATACGTCAGTTGATATGTGGCCATACATCAGTTCAGATATATCCACATGCAATTGATATATAGCCATACGCCAATTGGTATGTTAGCATACATCAAATGATATGTAGACATACGTCAATTGAGTTATATACATATGTCAATTATTATGTATACGTACGTTAACTATTTGCAGACTGCAACACCAACTTTTGTGCAGCAGATTTTCAGGAAAAAGGGCAAAAGTTGTTCATTCGCGAAAATGAGAGACACGCGCCTGTGCATGTGTCAAACGGACACTTTTTCCAAGGTTCCCTATATATAGGACTTCAACAACAAGCCAAACATGTATGATCAATTCCAAGCCAAATTGTTATTGCATTGAAGTCTCATTCCTTAAACTCTCAGAAGAGCCAGAATATTCAAGAAAACATTCTCTTTGCTTTTCTTCAATTCCTGAGACAGTCAATCAGTATCTCAAACATTCTTTTCGAAGAAACCCACATTACTATTGAGATATTTCTAGTTGTTTGAACTTCATCAAAATCAAACAAACCGTTTAGAAAAACCCCATCCAAGCCTCGCGATCTGTGTGAAGTCGAAGTTGGAAACTTGCATTATTTCTGGGTGAAAGAAGCAAGAGGATTGAAGTGATTTGTAGCAGAAATCTGTGTGATCAAGGAGCTCAAGTCATCAAAATCCATCTCTCCCTAATTTGTAGAAGATTCTGTGTGATTCTTTGAGAATCATTTTAGTGGATTGCCTCCAAGTGTTCAGGGAGAAGAAAGACGAAGTTGGGATTCTCACGCCTAGGCGTGGATAGTAGATTCAAACTTTGTGTCGTGTATTTCTTTCTTTCGTCCCTTTTATTCGTTTGCTTTCATTTATCGCCTGTAATCACTTAACACCCCGATTTAATGGAAATGTGGCATGATTTAGATAATAAATGAATCTAAAACGCGTAAGCCCCACGAGCTTAAAAATACGTACAGACACCTCTTATCAGTATACATACGTCAATTAATATATAGCCATGCGTCAATTGATATGTATCCACACGCCAATTGATATGTAGTTGTACGTCAACTTGTATGTTAGCATACGCCAGATGATATGTAAACATATGTTAATTGATATGTAGCCATACGTCAATTGATAAGTATACATACGTCAATTGATACGTAGCCATACATCAATTGATAAGTATCCATACATCAATTGATATGTATATGTACGTCAATTGATACATACATCAATTGTTATATAGATATACGTCAATTGGTATGTAGCCATACGTCAATTGGTATGTTAGCATACGTCAGATGATATGTAAACATACGTCAATTAAGTTCTATACATACGTCAATTTGTATGTACCATACGTCAATTGATATGTGTACATACGTTAATAGATATGTAGCCGTACGTCAATTAATATGTATACATGCGTAAATTGATATGTAGCCATACATCAATTGGTATGTTAGCATACGTCAGATGATATATAGCCATACGTCAATTGGTATGTAGCCATACATAACTTGGTATGTTAGCATACGACAGATGATATATAACCATACGTCAACTGATTTGCATACATACGTCAATTGGTACGTATACATACGTCAATTGATATGTGGCCATACGTCAGTTGATTTGTGGCCATACATCAGTTCATATATATCCACATGCAATTGATATATAGCCATACGCCAATTGGTATGTTAGCATACATCAAATGATATGTAGACATACGTCAATTGAGTTATATACATATGTCAATTTTTATGTATACGTACGTTAACTATTTGCAAACTGCAACACCAACTTTTGTGCAGCAGATATTCAGGAAAAAGGGCAAAAGTTGTTCATTCGTGAAAATGAGTGACACGCGCCTGTGCATGTGTCAAACAGACACTATTTCCAAGAATCCCTATATATAGGACTTCAACAACAAGCCAAACATGTATGATCAATTCCAAGCCAAATTGTTGTTGCATTGAAGTCTCATTCCTTAAACTCTTAGAAGAGCCAGAATATTCAAGAAAACATTCTCTTTGCTTTTCTTCAATTCCTGAGACAGTCAATCAGTATCTCAAACATTCTTTTCGAAGAAACCCACATTACTATTAAGATATTTCTAGTTGTTTGAACTTCATCAAAATCAAACAAACCGTTTAGAAAAACCCCATCCAAGCCTCGCGATCTGTGTGAAGTCGAAGTTGGAAACTTGCATTATTTATGGATGAAAGAAGCAAGAGGCTTGAAGTGATTTGGCGCAGAAATCTGTGTAATCAAGGAGCTCAAGTCATCAAAATCCATCTCTCCCTAATTTGTAGAAGATTCTGTGTGATTCTTTGAGAATCATTTTAGTGGATTGCCTCCAAGTGTTCAGGGAGATGAAGGACGAAGTTGGGATTCTCACGCCTAGGCGTGGATAGCAGATTCAAACTTTGTGTCGTGTATTGCTTTCTTTCGTCCTTTTTATTCGTTTGCTTTCATTTATCGCCTGTAATCACTTAACACCCCGATTTAATGCAAATGTGGCATGATTTAGATAATAAATGAATCCAAAACGCGTAAGCCCCACGAGCTTAAAAATATGTACACACACCTCTTATCAGTATACGTACGTCAATTAATATATAGCTATGCGTCAATTGATATGTATCCACACGCCAATTGATATGTAGTTGTACGTCAACTGGTATGTTAGCATACGCCAGATGATATGTAAACATATGTTAATTGATATGTAGCCATACGTCAATTGATAAGTATACATACGTCAATTGATACGTAGCCATACATCAATTGATATGTATCCATACATCAATTGATATGTATATGTACGTCTATTGATACATACATCAATTGATATATAGATATACGTCAATTGGTATGTAGCCATACGTCAATTGGTATGTTAGCATACGTCAGATGATATGTAAACATACGTCAATTAAGTTCTATACATATGTCAATTTGTATGTAGCATACGTCAATTGATATGTGTACATACGTTAATAGATATGTAGCCATACGTCAATTAATATGTATACATACGTAAATTGATATGTAGCCATACATCAATTGGTATGTTTGCATACGTCAGATGATATATAACCATACGTCAATTGGTATGTAGCCATACATAACTTGGTATGTTAGCATACAACAGATCATATATAACCATACGTCAACTGATTTGTATACATACGTCAATCGGTATGTATACATACGTCAATTGATCTGTGGCCATACGTCAGTTGATATGTGGCCATACATCAGTTCAGATATATCCACATGCAATTGATATATAGCCATACGCCAATTGGTATGTTAGCATACATCAAATGATATGTAGACATACGTCAATTGAGTTATATACATATGTCAATTATTATGTATACGTACGTTAACTATTTGCAGACTGCAACACCAACTTTTGTGCAGCAGATTTTCAGGAAAAAGGGCAAAAGTTGTTCATTCGCGAAAATGAGAGACACGCGCCTGTGCATGTGTCAAACGGACACTTTTTCCAAGGTTCCCTATATATAGGACTTCAACAACAAGCCAAACATGTATGATCAATTCCAAGCCAAATTGTTGTTGCATTGAAGTCTCATTCCTTAAACTCTCAGAAGAGCCAGAATATTCAAGAAAACATTCTCTTTGCTTTTCTTCAATTCCTGAGACAGTCAACCAGTATCTCAAACATTCTTTTCGAAGAAACCCACATTACTATTGAGAGACTTCTAGTTGTTTGAACTTCATCAAAATCAAACAAACCGTTTAGAAAAACCCCATCCAAGCCTCGCGATCTGTGTGAAGTCGAAGTTGGAAACTTGCATTGTTTCTGGGTGAAAGAAGCAAGAGGATTGAAGTGATTTGGAGCAGAAATCTGTGTGATCAAGGAGCTCAAGTCATCAAAATCCATTTCTCCCTAATTTGTAGAAGATTCTGTGTGATTCTTTGAGAATCATTTTAGTGGATTGCCTCCAAGTGTTCAGGGAGAAGAAGGACGAAGTTGGGATTCTCACGCCTAGGCGTGGATAGCAGATTCAAACTTTGTGTCGTGTATTTCTTTCTTTCGTCCCTTTTATTCGTTTGCTTTCATTTATCGCCTGTAATCACTTAACACCCCGATTTAATGGAAATGTGGCATGATTTAGATAATAAATGAATCTAAAACGCGTAAGCCCCACGAGCTTAAAAATACGTACAGACACCTCTTATCAGTATACATACGTCAATTAATATATAGCCATGCGTCAATTGATATGTATCCACACGCCAATTGATATGTAGTTGTACGTCAACTTGTATGTTAGCATACGCCAGATGATATGTAAACATATGTTAATTGATATGTAGCCATACGTCAATTGATAAGTATACATACGTCAATTGATACGTAGCCATACATCAATTGATATGTATCCATACATCAATTGATATATATATGTACGTCAATTGATACATACATCAATTGTTATATAGATATACGTCAATTGGTATGTAGCCATACGTCAATTGGTATGTTAGCATACGTCAGATGATATGTAAACATACGTCAATTAAGTTCTATACATACGTCAATTTGTATGTACCATACGTCAATTGATATGTGTACATACGTTAATAGATATGTAGCCGTACGTCAATTAATATGTATACATACGTAAATTGATATGTAGCCATACATCAATTGGTATGTTAGCATACGTCAGATGATATATAGCCATACGTCAATTGGTATGTACCATACATAACTTGGTATGTTAGCATACGACAGATGATATATAACCATACGTCAACTGATTTGCATACATACGTCAATTGGTACGTATACATACGTCAATTGATATGTGGCCATACGTCAGTTGATTTGTGGCCATACATCAGTTCATATATATCCACATGCAATTGATATATAGCCATACGCCAATTGGTATGTTAGCATACATCAAATGATATGTAGACATACGTCAATTGAGTTATATACATATGTCAATTTTTATGTATACGTACGTTAACTATTTGCAAACTGCAACACCAACTTTTGTGCAGCAGATATTCAGGAAAAAGGGCAAAAGTTGTTCATTCGTGAAAATGAGTGACACGCGCCTGTGCATGTGTCAAACAGACACTATTTCCAAGAATCCCTATATATAGGACTTCAACAACAAGCCAAACATGTATGATCAATTCCAAGCCAAATTGTTGTTGCATTGAAGTCTCATTCCTTAAACTCTTAGAAGAGCCAGAATATTCAAGAAAACATTCTCTTTGCTTTTCTTCAATTCCTGAGACAGTCAATCAGTATCTCAAACATTCTTTTCGAAGAAACCCACATTACTATTGAGATATTTCTAGTTGTTTGAACTTCATCAAAATCAAACAAACCGTTTAGAAAAACCCCATCCAAGCCTCGCGATCTGTGTGAAGTCGAAGTTGGAAACTTGCATTATTTATGGATGAAAGAAGCAAGAGGCTTGAAGTGATTTGGAGCAGAAATCTGTGTAATCAAGGAGCTCAAGTCATCAAAATCCATCTCTCCTTAATTTGTAGAAGATTCTGTGTGATTCTTTGAGAATCATTTTAGTGGATTGCCTCCAAGTGTTCAGGGAGAAGAAGGACGAAGTTGGGATTCTCACGCCTAGGCGTGGATAGCAGATTCAAACTTTGTGTCGTGTATTGCTTTCTTTCGTCCTTTTTATTCGTTTGTTTTCATTTATCGCCTGTAATCACTTAACACCCCGATTTAATGCAAATGTGGCATGATTTAGATAATAAATGAATCCAAAACGCGTAAGCCCCACGAGCTTAAAAATACGTACACACACCTCTTATCAGTATACGTACGTCAATTAATATATAGCTATGCGTCAATTGATATGTATCCACACGCCAATTGATATGTAGTTGTACGTCAACTGGTATGTTAGCATACGCCAGATGATATGTAAACATATGTTAATTGATATGTAGCCATACGTCAATTGATAAGTATACATACGTCAATTGATACGTAGCCATACATCAATTGATATGTATCCATACATCAATTGATATGTATATGTACGTCTATTGATACATACATCAATTGATATATAGATATACGTCAATTGGTATGTAGCCATACGTCAATTGGTATGTTAGCATACGTCAGATGATATGTAAACATACGTCAATTAAGTTCTATACATATGTCAATTTGTATGTAGCATACGTCAATTGATATGTGTACATACGTTAATAGATATGTAGCCATACGTCAATTAATATGTATACATACGTAAATTGATATGTAGCCATACATCAATTGGTATGTTAGCATACGTCAGATGATATATAGCCATACGTCAATTGGTATGTAGCCATACATAACTTGGTATGTTAGCATACAATAGAGGATATATAACCATACGTAAACTGATTTGTATACATACGTCAATTGGTATGTATACATACGTCAATTGATATGTGACCATACGTCAGTTGATTGGTGGCCATACATCAGTTCATATATATCCACATGCAATTGATATATAGCCATACGCCAATTGGTATGTTAGCATACATCAAATGATATGTAGACATACGTCAATTGAGTTATATACATATGTCAATTTTTATGTATACGTACGTTAACTATTTGCAGACTGCAACACCAACTTTTGTGCAGCAGATTTTCAGGAAAAAGGGCAAAAGTTGTTCATTCGCGAAAATGGGAGACACGCGCCTGTGCATGTGTCAAACGGACACTTTTTCCAAGGTTCCCTATATATAGGACTTCAACAACAAGCCAAACATGTATGATCAATTCCAAGCCAAATTGTTGTTGCATTGAAGTCTCATTCCTTAAACTCTCAGAAGAGCCAGAATATTCAAGAAAACATTCTCTTTGATTTTCTTCAATTCCTGAGACAGTCAATCAGTATCTCAAACATTCTTTTCGAAGAAACCCACATTACTATTGAGATATTTCTAGTTGTTTGAACTTCATCAAAATCAAACAAACCGTTTAGAAAAACCCCATCCAAGCCTCGCGATCTGTGTGAAGTCGAAGTTGGAAACTTGCATTATTTCTGGGTGAAAGAAGCAAGAGGATTGAAGTGATTTGGAGCAGAAATCTGTGTGATCAAGGAGCTCAAGTCATCAAAATCCATCTCTCCCTAATTTGAGGAAGATTCTGTGTGATTGTTTGAGAATTATTTTAGTGGATTGCCTCCAAGTGTTCAGGGAGAAGAAGGACGAAGTTGGGATTCTCACGCCTAGGCGTGGATAGCATATTCAAACTTTGTGTCGTGTATTGCTTTCTTTCGTCCCTTTTATTCGTTTGCTTTCATTTATCGCCTGTAATCACTTAACACCCCGATTTAATGCAAATGTGGCATGATTTAGATAATAAATGAATCCAAAACGCGTATGCCCCACGAGCTTAAAAATATGTACATACGCCTCTTATCAGTATACATACGTCAATTAATATATAGCCATGCGTCAATTGATATGTATCCACACGCCAATTGATATGTAGTTGTACGTCAACTGGTATGTTAGCATACGCCAGATGATATGTAAACATATCTTAATTGATATGTAGCCATACGTCAATTGATAAGTATACATACGTCAATTGATACGTAGCCATACATCAATTGATATGTATCCATACATCAATTGATATGTATATGTACGTCCATTGATACATACTTCAATTTATATATAGATATACGTCAATTGGTATGTAGCCATACATCAATTGGCATGTTAGCGTATGTCAGATGATATGTAAACATACGTCAATTAAGTTGTATACATATGTCAATTTGTATGTACCCATACGTCAATTGATATGTGTACATACGTTAATAGATATGTAGCCATACATCAATTGATATGTATACATGCGTCAATTGGTATGTATACATACGTCAATTGGTATGTGGCCATACGTCAGTTGATATATATCTACACGCAATTGAAATATAGCCATACGCCAATTGGTATGTTAGCATACATTAGATGATATGTAGACATACGTCAGTTGAGTTGCATACATACGTCAATTTTTATGTATACATACGTCAACTATTTGCAGACTGCAACACCAACTTTTGTGCAGCAGATTTTCGGGAAAAAGGACAAAAGTTGTTCACTCGCGGAAGTGAGAGACACACGCCTGTGCATGTGTCAAACGGACTCTTTTTCCGAGAATGCCTCTAAATAGGACTACAACAACAAGCCAAACATATATGGTCAATTCCAAGCCTAATTGTTGTTGCATTGAAGTCTCATTCCTTAAACTCTCAGAAAAGCCAGAATATTCAAGAAAACATTCTCTTTGCTTTTCTTCAATTCCCGAGACAGTCAATCACTATCTCCACCATTCTTTTCGAAGAAACCCACATTACTATTGAGATATTTCTAGTTGTTTGAACTTCATCAAAATCAAACAAATCATTTAGAAAAACCCCCAACCAAGCCTCGAGACCTGTGTGAAGTCGAAGTTGGATACTTGCATTATTTCGAGGTGAAAGAAGCATGAGGATTGAAATGATTTGGAGCAGAAATCTGTGTGATCAAGGAGGTCAAGTCATTAACATCCATCTCTCCCTAATTTGCAGAAGATTCTGTGTGATTCTTTGAGAATCATTTTAGTGGTTTGCCTCTTAGTGTTCAAGGAGAAGAAAGACGAAGTTGGGATTCTCAAGCCTAGGCGTGGACAGCATATTCAAACTTTGTGTCATGTATTGCTTTCTTTCATCCTTTTTATTCGTTTGCTTTCATTTATCGCCTGTAATCACTTAACACCCCGATTTAATGCTAACGTGGCATGATTTAGATAGTAAATGAATCCAAAACGTAAGTCCCACGGGCTTAAAAACACGTACAGATGCCTCTTATCAGTATACACACGTCAATTAATATACAGCCACGGGTCAATTGATATGTGTCCACACGTAAATTGATATGTAGTTGTACGTCAATTGATATGTATCCATATGTCAATTGATATTTATACATACATCAATTGATACGTAGCCATACATCAATTGATAAGTATACATACATCAATTGATATGTATATGTATGTCAAATGATATATACATCAATTGATATATAGATATACGTCAATTGGAATGTAGCCATACGTCAATTGGTATGTTTGCATATGTCAGATGATATGTAAACATACGTCAATTAAGTTGTATACATACATCAATTTGTATGTACCCATACGTCAATTGATATGTGTACATACGTTAATAGATATGTAGTCATACGTCCATTGATATGTATACACACGTAAAGTGATGTGTAGCCATACATCAATTGGTATGTTAGCATACGTCAGATGATATGTAGCCATACGTCAATTACTATGTATACATACTTCAATTGGTATATAGCCATACGTAACTTGGTATGTTAGCATACGTCAGATGATATATAACCATATGTCAATTGATTTGTATACATGCGTCAATTGGGATGTATACATACGACCATTGATATGTGGCCATACATCAGTTGATATATATCTACACGCAATTGATATAGCCATACACCATCAGATGATATGTAGACACACGTCAATTGAGTTGCATACATACGTCAATTATTATGTATACATACGTCAACTATTCGCAGACTGCAACACCAACTTTAGTGCAGCGGATTTGCAGAAAAAAGGACAAAAGTTGTTCACTCGCGGAAGTGAGAGACATGCGCCTGTGCATGTGTCAAATGGACACTTTTTCCAAGAATGCCTATAAATAGGACTTCAATAACAAGCCAAACATATATGATCAATTCCAAGCCAAATTGTTGTTGCATTGATGTCTTGTTCCTTAAACTTTCAGAAAAGCCAGAATATTCAAGAAAACATTCTCTTTGCTTTTCTTCAATTCCTGAGACAGTCAATCAATATCTCAAACATTCTTTTCGAAGAAACCCACATTACTATTTAGATATTTCTAGTTGTTTGAACTTCATCAAAATCAAACAAACCGTTTAGAAAAACGCCATCCAAACCTCGCGATCTGTGTGAAGTCGAAGTTGGATACTTGCATTATTTCTGGGTGAAAGAAGCATGATGATTGAAATGATTTGGTGCAGAAATCTGTGTGATCAAGGAGCTCAAGTCATCAACATCCATCTTTCCTTAATTTGTAGAAGATTTTGTGTGATTCTTTGAGAATCATTTTAGTGGATTGACTCCAAGTGTTCAAAAAGAATTAGGACGTAGTTGGGATTACACCACCCAATGAAACTTGCAATTATTGTGTTGTTTACTTTACAATCAATTCTCTTATTATCTTATCTTTGAATAAATTGATTAAGTAAAACACAATTGATAAGTCCATATTTTACAGTATTTTATGCCCCATTGTAATATGATTTGATCGTTACTTTGATCATTTTTTATCCCTCATAATGCTTTGATTGGTATATATTTTGTTTTGTAGGATAAAAGTTGATTTACGCATGAAAGACGAGAAAAGAGATCCAAATTGAGCTTGAAATTGAAGAAAGAAACAAAAGAAGATAGTTGACGAAAGATTTTACACAATGCTCATATATAAATGAGTTTTTCGTCCTCTTACAGGCCGAATCATACTAAGGTTTCTTCTTCAATATTGTAGATCTATTTCTTAGCTTCGCGTAGCAACTTGAATCAACTCAATCCGAATGTGTTGAAGATGTGAATTATGTGCAAAATTCGAATAAGACACAAAATGACCCATTTTCTGAAAAATATAACCCGGGATGGAGGAATCACCCGAACTTCTCATGGAGTAACAACAACAATGTGGTGAAACAACCTCCCGGGTTTCAATCAAATGGTGATAGACCGCCATTTCAACGTCAAGGGGGTTTTCAACCCAACACATTTCACAAACAAGGAGGTTACCAACCACAAGAAAAGAAACCGAGTTTTGAGGAATTGATGCTCCAATATATAAAGAAAAATGATGAACGGTGTCACAACCTTGAAATTAATGTGAGCAACATACAAACTCAATTGGGACAATTGGCTAGTCAACTTTCAGGTAGAACACCGGGATCGCTACCTAGCGACACTGAGAAAAACCTGAAAGAACAGGTTCAGGCCATCGCATTGAGAAGTGGTAAAAACGTTGGTGCTGAAAATCTCCAAAAATCCGACTTGAACCGCGGCACTGCACCGCGGTCTGAAATTCCAGTGTCCAATTTTTCAGAACAGGACCGCGGTGAAAGACCCTGGCACAACTCCGAACCGCGGCCCAATGCCGTGGCACAGTCACCTGTTTTGGAAAACAGCGAATCTGTATCCCGCACCGCTCCTGAACCTGTGCAGCCACGACCACCTTTTCCTTTGGCACTAAAAAGGGGAAAACTTGATGCTCAATTTCTCAAATTTATAGAAATGTTTAAACAATTGCGCATTAACATTCCTTTTGCAGATGCTATTCTCCAAATGCCAAGCTATGCTAAATTTCTCAAGGAAATTCTTTCGAACAAACGCAAGCTTGAAGAACATGCAACCGTTGCACTCACCGAGGAATGTTCCGCGATACTTCAGAATAAACTTCCCCCTAAGCTTAAAGATCCAGGGAGTTTTACAATTCCTTGTCAAATTGGTTCTAACAATTTTCCTAAAGTTCTATGCGATTAGGGAGCGAGCATTAACTTACTTCCATTCTCACTTTTCAGGAAATTAGGATTTGGAGAGCCAAAAGCCCACCACCATTTCACTCGAATTAGCTGACCGATCCATAAAGTATCCAAGAGGGATTATAGAGGATGTCCTCGTAAAAGTTGATAAGTTCATCTTCCCGGTGGATTTCATAGTCTTAGACATGGAGGAAGATGTGGAAATGCCTATCATACTAGGTCGACCTTTCCTAGCTACATCTGAAGCCATTATTGATGTCAAGCGTGGTAGGCTCACATTTTCGGTTGGGGAAGAAACGGTAAGCTTTAATGTTTTCAATGATTTTAAACCGTCTTCTTCAACTAATGGTGTTTCTCAAGTTGATTTTATTAGAGGAGTTCAAAGATCGTTCAAGGAAAGTGGTTGCACGATGACTTGGTCAACAACACCCATGAAGGGGAATCCTGACACTGACCCTAATGGTGTTGGTTAAGCACATCAAAGGAGTCGAGCTAATGACTTAAAACAAGCGCTTCATGGGAGGCAACCCACGTTTTACATGCTTTCTTTTGTTTCCATATTTTTTTTTGTTTTGTTTTTGTCGTTTTATGTGTTCTTAGTTACCATGATGATGCTTTTTGTCTCTTCTTGTTTTTCTAACTTCACAGATGGCTAGGCTTTATTGTCAAACTCTTTGCCTTGTTGCTCTTTCGCTTTTTGGACATCACTTAGCTTCAAACATCAGGGACGTCTTTCCTTCCTTTACTTTACATTTGTATGTTCGCTCATTGGGGACAATGTGCTAGATTAGTTGGGGGGTGGGGTAGACGTCCTAATTTTATTGTGATGTGGTGATATGGTGTAACTTGTACTCATTTGTTAAGTTTCATGCTTGATTTGGGATTAGAAAACTGTGATAGTCAATGATTTCATATTCATGATTTGTTATACTTTTGCTTGGAGCATGATTCGTTTGAGTGTCTCTACTTCATCTAAGATGAAATCATTTGTCGTATTTTATATGTGAAAGCCTTTTTAGCCATGCTTATGTGAATTGTTGAGGATTTAAAGCATTGAGCGTTCAATTTTTTCAACTTTGAAATGTGTGTTGAGTGTGCGAAGTCATGAAATAATTTAGGCCATCTTTCATTTTCTTTAACCTTACAATTGGCCTTCACGATACTACATAATCTCTAGACCTTATTTTGAGCCGTATTGATAAGAATGGAGTGTGTTTAGCACACTAAAAACCACCATTCGATTTTCTTTCGCAAGCCACACCAACCACCCTTTAGCCTAAAAGAAAGAAAAACAAAGTCTATTTCCCAAGTAAGAGAGCATATAACTTCATATCATTTGGCTTTAATTTGGGTTTATGCTTTGTTTTGGGTGTCGAATCTCATGGATTAATGGGTTAAAAGGTGTGTTTGTTCTTGATGATTTTGAGAAATTTTGAGGTCTTGAGTTTATGTAAAATAAAGAGAGGAAAATAAAATGTTGTAAGTTGGCTAAAGAGTCAAGAGATTGGAAGTTACCGAAAAATATATTATGTGAGCTCTCTCTCGACTTGGCTACGAACTGAGCTTCAATGTGATTTATTTGGTTTGGGAATCATTTTTCCACCCCTAGCATCAAAAGAAACAAGTTTTGGGGTTATGAGTTCAAAGGGAAAAGAAATCAGAAAGCTATAAGTGGCGAGATGTGGAGATTTATTCGGTTAATAAGTGAGTGTTTAGCTCGATGATATTGAGTTGTATGCTTTCTTGAGTTTAGTCACTTTATCCATATATTCCCGTCCAAGCCATTACCTAGCCTTACGTTACAAGCCAAAAAGACCTTTTGATCTTGACTTTCACATTTCATGCACACCGATAGGTTAACAAGTTTTGAAGTGTTTTAATGTTTTTATTATCTAATGAGTTTGCATAATCTTGTTTAAAGTGTGCTCTTGGCATAAAAATGGATATGGAGTTCATGATTTTGAGATGGAATCGAAGATGTTTTGGAGGCTTTCAAATTGTTGAGTGTTCTAGGTAAAGTGTAACTTGTCATAATCATTTTCGAGGGTTTAATTCGTGTACGTCCTTGATTATTGCGACATAAAACTTTTCAAGATCCCAAAGCAAGTTGTAAAATCTGAACTTATGAGTACTTGTTCGCCATTTATTGATCGAGACGATCATAGCCTAGTTGGGGGGTAGTTGATAAGTCCATATTTTACAGTATTTTATGCCCCATTGTAATATGATTTGATCGTTACTTTGATTATTTTTTATCCCTCATAATGCTTTGATTGGTATATATTTTGTTTTGTAGGATAAAAGTTGATTTACGCATGAAAGATGAGAAAAGAGATCCAAATTGAGCTTGAAATTGAAGAAAGAAACAAAAGAAGATAGTTGACGAAAGATTTTACACAATGCTCATATATATATGAGTTTTTCGTCCTCTTACAGGCCGAATCATACTAAGGTTTCTTCTTCAATATTGTAGATCTATTTCTTAGCTTCGCGTAGCAACTTGAATCAACTCAATCCGACATTTGTAGAGAGAGTTATGATCAAAATACGAAAGCTGTGAATTCTGCGTCAGAGGACCGCGGTCTGATAAGAGTTTGTGCCGCGGTCCAATTCTCCCGAAGCCCTAAAATTAAGTCCGCCGTTTTCTCCCTTTATAACACACTTTTCTCTTGGAAAACACTGAGAGATGCTCTAAAACACCAAGGGGGAGCCATGAGAAGTCCTAAGGAAGCTTGAAGAGCCATCATCATCCTCATCATCATCATTTTCATCATCAAAGCTTGGATTCACACTTTATAATAGGGAGTAATTCAACTCTTTCTCTTGATTAGTATTTCAATTATGTCTTGTAGAGTTGTTGAATCACTTGTTGTTGTAAGTATGAGCTAAGTATTTTTGTGATTGGGTTATGTGAATACTTTGTGATGTTTTGTGTTTAATGAATCATTAATTTCCGGATTTATTACATTCTTGTTACATGTTTGATTTTGTGCTTAATGCTTGCATATGCTTGATCACCATGTGTTTGATAAAATGCTTTGTCTTGAGACCGAGAGGAGATAGATAAAGGGAGATCGAAAGATCAATCATCATAACGTAACAATTGACTAGAGATAGAATCGATTGCGTTGTGTGGCTTTTTGTGATAAGATGACCCGATTGAATGTAGGATCTTCGTAAACAAGGAATTCCTTTGAACCTAAATGCATGTTAGTTAATTCAATCTTCACTATAGAGATATAGGAAGTTGTTAACTAGTATAGGCTTGTTATTTCAAGAGATTGAATAATAAATACATTAGGGGGTTTCGCCATAACAAGAACGTTCTAAGAATCCGGATAATTGAGAGTTCATGAACATAGAATAGAACATAGTAGGATCATAACCCAATCACCTCTTCCCATTTGATTTATTACCTTGATAATCATTTTAGTCATCTTTAGTTATTTTCATAGTATAAACACCTATCATCTTATAAATTGATTTAGCTTAGAAATAGGTAATATAGCAATTACGAGCATTGAATCCAATTGTCCCTGTGGAGACGATACACCCCGGGCTAAATAGTCCACTTTATTACTTTGCACGACCTAGTATACTTGCTAGGATTTCGCGTGTCAACAATCAAATGCTGAGCAATTAAAATACTTTCTGTGACGCTAAAGCTTTCAAAAGAGAAGACTTCAAAATCATTCCGCTGTGCTAACACTGATCAAAGAACTGAACGCTTAAACTTATTTGCTTAAAGTATTCAAATCTTAAAGTCTAAGTTAACTTTCTAAAAACAGTCTTCATTAGACGGTCGGCCAAAGCGTCTATATTTCAAGTAAATGCTTAGTCAAGCGTCTACACTTCAAGCGTCCAAATCCATTTTAATACGAATCTTTTTGAAGTCGAAAAAGACTTTAGGGTGTATTCAACCCTCCCCCCTCCCCTTCTAGACCCTTTCGTATGCCATTTGGGAACAACAAGTGGTATCAGACTTGTTAAAGTTGAAATTTTAATATTTGCAAGCATAACAGCTTGTTTAGATCATTTTTCAAAATCTAGTTGCTTTTAAATTTTCTTCATGGCATTTGCTAAAGTTCCCAAATTGACTGATTTAAACTATGACACATGGAAAGTCAAAGCATTTACATATCTCTGTTCATGTGATGATGACATGTCCGATATTATTTCAGATGGGCCAATAAAAATTTGAAAGTTATCACTAGAGCGCCTGGAGCCACGGAATATACTCCAGATGGTTATGATGGGAAGCCGAAACAAGAATGGTCTCCAGATGAGCGTTGAAGAGCGAATTTGGACAATGTTGGTCGTAACGCTCTATATACGGCTATCGATGATAATGATAATTTATTCAATAAAATCAAGTTGTGCAAAACCACTAAGGAAATTTGTGATAAGTTGCCTACAATTTGTGGTGGCTCAGCACAGATTAAAGAGAACAAACTTTCTATTGCCAAAGAAAGGTTTAATGGATTTAAGATGTTGCCCAATGAGACTTTAGAGCAATTGGACATAAGATTCACTGCTCTTGTTACGGAACTTACATCGTTGGGAATGGACTTACAAAACCGAGAAATGGTGGTTAAGATTTTCAGAAGTCTACCTAGTAGATTCTTGATGAAGACAACAACAATGAGAGAATCGAATATGTTGGATCTTCTAACTCCAGAAGATGCCTTTTCAGAGCTCAAAGCATTTGAGTTGGAGTTGAATTCAGCTAGTGATGTTGTGAGCAGTCTGGCAATCGAGTCTAGAGCTCTTATAGCATCGATCAAGGGTAAATCGGGTAATAAGGGAAAAGTTTCAGATATCAGTGAGGATAAGGAACTAGCGCTTCTAAATAGATTCAGAACATTCTTGAGATATGAAAAGAAAGGAAATAGTCCTAAGCATCAAGGACAGAGTTCATATCAAGCATCTACTCCAGTACAACAACAATATCAAGCGCCTAAATATTCTACACATTTCCCTTCAGCGCCGATTCAGTACCAAGCGTCTAATCAACAGAATCTCTCAGCGCCAGTGGTATGAAAACCACACAATGCAAGGTTAACAAATGAACAAAAGATGAAAACTAATCTTTGTTATAATTGTAGGAAACCAGGGCACTACCAGGTAAATTGCCCTTATCCAAATGTATCCAAGCCCTCAAGGCAGGATTACATGGATAGAAACCAATTTGGGAACAACCTTCGTTAACAAGGATTGCTAGCGGAATCAGAACCAGCATCCGAACCTGAAGCTTTGGAATCATCAGAGGAAAGCAGTGATGATGATGAGCCAGTGGATGACTCAATGCTTATTTGTCTCATGGCCAGAGATGATGAAGCCTCTCCTGAGGTAAACACTGAATTATCTCTTCCTCTTTCATATGCTGAATTACTTGACAAAGTCAAAGAATATTATAATTATTATCAAGATGCTGCCAAATTATATCAAAATCTCATTGATATCATTTCATCGCTCACAAGTGATAAAGTGACACTCAAGGCAGAGTTTCAAGTTCAGCAACAATGCATTGAGAAAAACCAATCGCTTGAGAGTGAAATAATCCAGTTGAAAAGTGATCTTGATATAATAGTCAAGAGAGAAGCTGAGCTAATCGCTAGACTTGCTAAATCAGAACAGCTCGTCTCATCATTGTCTAAAGCGTCAAGAAAGCTAGACAATGTGACTGAGGTAATAAGGTTATTTGGTGAAAAGACCGGTTTAGGATGGAATAAATTCGGTAAACAACCAAACAAACCTAATGTTACGGCAAACAACAAAGGGAAGGATGTCTTTTTTGTTGAGAAAGGTTCACAAGGTCAAAAACAAAATGAACCGAGCGATAATAGTACGTGGCCAAATGAGAAAGCCAAAGCTGACTTAGGCAGGGGTAAGGCGAAAGCAAATGATTCACAAAGACAGGTTCATCTAAACGCTAAAACGGTTATAGAGAAATCTTCTACAAGTGAATCAAGCGCTAAGTGTCCAGCACCAAAAGTGCAACCCAAGCCAGTGCCAAAGAAATACCAGCGTCAATATCCAAGGCAGTCAAGATCATCTTATCTATACTATGATGTTTATGATTATGACTATGATTATGATTACGATTATAATCGAGGATATTATTATACACCTAAAAAGCACACACATCACAAGGTGAACAAAAATCACATACAACACAATGTGAAATCCAAGAAGGCCAGTATTCCTACAATGAAGACTAGGCAAATATGGATTCCTAAAGTTCTAATTCAAACTAACAATGCTACTAATGTTGACGGACCCAAGCAACAATGGGTACCTAAACAGAAATGGAACTTCCCTTTTGATTGCAAGTACCTAGAGCTATAGCCGATACATCTGTTTGGTACTTCGATAGTGGATCATGAAGGCACATGACTGGTTCCTAGGATCTTCTGATCAACTATCGAGCTGTTGTTTCTAAAGCACAATTTATTAAGCATAAGTCAATTCTGTGATAAAAGCTTTAAAGTCATATTCTCAAGCGACTGTTTATATATAAATGACGCTAAGACTAAGTCTACTAAATTGAAAGGTAAAAGAACAAACAATGTATATTTGGTAGATTGGGGTTCAACACTTGATAACAACCCAACATGTTTTGTTGCTAAAAATGAATCTAAAACGGGTTGGTTATGGTATAGAAAAATGAATCACCTCAACTTTAAGACAATCTGTCAGCTTATAAATCTAAATCTTGTAGAGGGATTACCAAAAAGACCATTCCATAAGGATCGCCTTTTATGACGCTTGTCAAATGGGCAAACAAGTCAAATCATCCTTCAAGAGAAAACCTCATCTATGTACCTCTAGAATACTTGAACTACTTCAAATGGATTTATTTGGACCTGTTTAAACGATCAGTGCAAGCGGTAAAAAGTATACTTTGGTAATAGTAGATGATTTCTCTCGATTTACTTGGGTGGAATTTCTTTCATCCAAAGATGAGACATGTGACAAGGTAACAACGCTTATTCGGCAACTTCAAACATTGAAAAATCTAAAGGTTGCAAGAATAAGAAGCGATCACGGTACTAAGTTTACTAACAAGGTTGTTGAGAAGTTTTGTGTAAAAAATGGAATACATCATGAGTATTCAGCTCCCAGAACACCCCAACAGAATGGTGTTGCTGAGCGCCAGAACAGAACGCTCAAGGAAGTCACTAGGACAATGTTAGCATAGTCCAAGCTTTGCTCCTAGGTTTTGGGCTGAAGCCATCAACACTGCTTGTTACACTCAAAATCGGTGCAGGATTGACGAACAACATGGGAAAACTCCATATGAACTATGGAAGGGATGTAAGCCAAATGTTTCATACTTTTACATCTTTGGTTCTAAATGTTTTATCCATAATAATGGATCCCAAAGCCTAAAGACATTTGGTCCTAAAGCGGATGAGGGAATCTTTCTAGTATACGACAAGAATGGAAAGAATTTTTGCATCCTAAATAAGATCAAATAGAAGGTTGAGGAATCTATTCATGTTGTTTTTGATGATGCTAACCAAGAACCGAGTAAGGTTAATATGAATGATGTAAGAGTTGAAGATCTATGTCATCAAGCGTCTAAGATTACCATTGATGATGATAGTGACGACGATGATGAGACCTCAGTGCCACCTCCTAAGACTACTCGTGAGGTTACTTTGGATAACAATGTAAGAATTGCTGAGGATCATGAAGAGAGTGATCATCAAGAGCAAACAAGGATTTGTGAACTTGAAGCGCCTACGCAAGAGGTCAGTCAAGCGTCTGATCGTCAAGCGCCTGTTCAACCTCTTAACCCTTTCCAACCAGATAGACTTTGGCTGCGTGATCATCTACCGAAGCAGATTATTGGAGATATTGGAACGCCTGTTAGGATTCGAGCCACTAAATTCAATGATGCTATGTTTGCAGGCTTTCTATCTCAAATGGAACCTAAGAAAGTGGATGAAGCGCTAAGCGATCCAAGTTAGATTGAAGCCATGCAAGAATAGCTTAATCAGTTTGAGCGTAGTAAGGTTTGGACGCTAGTACCAAGACCAACTCACCAAGGAGTTATTGGAACTAGATGGGTTTATAGAAACAAAATGGATGAGAATGGCACTGTGATAAGGAACAAGGCCAGACTCATAGCACAAAGATATTGCCAAGAAGAGGGTATTGACTTTGATGAGACATATGCACCTGTCTCCCGTCTTGAAGCACTTCACATGTTTCTAGCGTATACAACGTTCAACATGTTTACGGTGTATCAGATGGACGTAAAGAGTGCCTTCCTGAATGGTAAACTCCAAGAAAAGGTATATGTGGAGCAACCACTGGGATTCATCAACAACCACGGTAAGGGTATGGTTTACGAGCTAGACAAAGCACTTTATGGGCTTAAGCAAGCACCCCGAGCATGGTATGACACTCTCTCTGTTTTCCTTATTGGTAAAGGCTTCTCAAAAGGTAGTGTTGATACAACGTTATTTAAAATTACCAATGACGAAGATATTCTCTTAGTCCAAATTTATGTTGATGATATTATATTTGGTTCTACTAACGAGCGTCTGTCTGAGAAATTTTGAAAAATGATGCAAGAACAATTTGAAATGAGCATGATGGGTGAATTAACTTTCTTCTTAGGATTACAAGTTAAACAACTCCCTAATGGAATAATTATTAACCAAGCTAAATATACAAGAGATATGAATAAAAAATTTGGTATGGAAATGCATCATATTCCAAAACTCCAATGAGCCAAACGCTTAAGTTGGATAAAGATGAAAGTGGGAAGAAGGTTGATATCACTAACTATAGAGGTATCATTGGATCACTTCTTTATCTTACTGCTAGTAGACCTGATATTATGTTTTCGGTATGCATGTGTGCACGATTTCAAGCTGATCCAAAAGAGTCACACTTAATTGCTGCCAAGAAAATCCTTAAGCTAAAATACCAAACTAAAATAAATCAAGTCCCCGGCAATGGCGCCAAAACTTGACACGAAAAATCCTTACATGTATAAAAAAGCAAGTGGAGTGGTCGTGTGCAGTAATAAAGTAGACTTTAAGTCCGAGTTATCGATCCCACAGAGACAAGATTATTTAAAGTTAAGAATTTAAAAGCAATTAAAATTAATTTAAAAGATTGTGATTAATTGACAGTAAAAAGCTAAACATGAGACTTGGCAATTTAATTGAGATTCTTATGAGAGAAAATAACTAAGGCACATGTTTCAGCCTAAAATATCTCTATCCGAGAATCTAATCAACAATCATGCATTCAAGTTCTAGAATTTTCCCGGATTAATCCGGCTAACTGCATCCGGGAGTCTCTACCTATTTCTAGGTGCAACTCCTTATTGTTTACGGATTATGCGATGATTTCTTTGAACCCTAACTTATATTCTTTCAAACTATTAAGCTAGGCAATATGACAAACATATGGTGATCAAGCATATGCAAGTAAATAAGCACAAAATCAATACACAAAACAATTGTAGAATTAATCCGAAAAACAATATCATATATATAAAATCATAATCCGGCATTCATATGGCCCTAGTTTGGTGAAATTAGTTCATAATCGTAATGCGAAAAACAACAAAAGATATAGAATTATTCATAGACAAATAAACTAAATCTAAAAATCTCCCTATTTCGGATTGATGAATAATCTCAGAGTAGAATCGTCTTCCTCCTTGCCTTGGATCTTCTCCTTGCGCGAAAGTCTCTCCAAGTTATGAATTTTTTGAACCCTCATGCTATTATAAGAGGAGGTATTTATAGAAAAGGATCCCCAAAAAAATGTCAACCGCTCGCCAAGTACGTACTTCACAATCCTCAAGTACGCACTTGATGACGTGGCATAAGCGGGTTGACTGGTGTTGACTGTGCTTAAGTACGTACTTCACAAATTCCAAGTATGTACTTCAAGGGTCTCCAGTACGTACTTCACATCCTCAAGTACGTACTTGAAATACAGTTTCATTTTACCTTCTGTGCAGTAATCGTGTTTCCTTCATAACTTTTTCCTCCAATTTCAGATTTAGGTGAAGCTAATACAGAGATCTAAAACTTTGTTGAAGGACACTTCCTCAAATTCTGTCTCCAAGAATACTGAAATATCGAATTTTCATCCATTGTTCCTCAATTGTCATGATTTTCACCCTGAACTCATTTAACACACAAATCAAAAACATATGTGGCATAAATCATGCAAAATTGACCATATATCATGCAATTATTGACCTCTCAAATGTGTAAAACTCACACTTATCACGTATCATTTGACATATTCTAACATACCAATTGACGTATGGCTACATATCAATTGACATATAAATACATATCAATTGACCTATGTATACATATCAATTGGCGTATGTATACAACTCAATTGACATATGGTTACATATCATCTGACGTATGCTAACATAACAATTGACATATGGTTACATATCAATTGACGTATGTATACATACCAATTGATGTATGTATACATACTAATTAACGTATGGCTACGTATCAACTGACGTATGACAACATACCAATTGACGTAAGGCTACATATCAATTGACGTATGGATACATATCAATTGACATATAGGTCAATGACGTATAAATACATTGAATGACATCTTGGTACAAATGAACTGGCGTATGTTTACATGTAAAATGATGTATGTTTACATCAAAATGACGTATTGTGACATATAAAATGAATATTATTACATATAAGTGACTTTTTACTTCATTTAAAGGATGTATTATCACAATTTAGATGACGTATTGGTACACATCAATTGGCGTATGTATACAACACAATTGATGTATGTCTACATATCATCTGACGTATGCTAACATACCAATTGACGTATGGCTACACATCAGTTGATGTATGCTTACATATCTTTTGACATATGGATATATATTAATTGACGTGTGTATACAAAATAATTAACGTTTATATACATAACAATTGACGCATATATACATAACAATTGATGTATGTATACATAACAATTGACGTATGTCACATATCATCTGATGTATGCTAACATACCAATTGGCGTATGTATACATATCAATTGATATATCTATACATATCAATTGATACATATATGCATAACAATTGACGTATGTATACAACTCAATTGACATATGTTTACATATCATCTGACGTATGCTAACATACAAATTGATGTATGGCTACATATCAATTGATGTCTGTATACATATTAATTGACGTATGGCTACATATCAATGGACGTAGGTATACATATCAATTAACGCATGTGTTGGTCCCAAGTGGCATACGAAAGGGTCTAGAAGGGTGGGTTGAATATGTTAGGTATTTGCTCCTCAATGTCAAATGGAGGAATTAGATTAAGGAGGGCATTTTAGTTATATTGTGCCAACTATTATATTATATAAGGCACTGGGTTTTGTTCATATAAATCTAATAGCATTTAATTGTATTGAATGAATATGTCCACGAGATTTCAAGATAAACTTTCCACCTCTTATGGACATAGTCGAGTACTTAATCTCTTAAACTGGGACTTCGTGAGTTAATGAATATTAATTGGGCATTAATATTCAACTTATATGACACCTTCTTTGACAAGGAAGTGCCAGTCGTACACTGATTAGAAAGTGAGAGCTGGTGTCATGAATATGATTAATGGATTTAACATATTTGAACTCGACTCGCATTAATCCAATCACATGGGTATTGATAAGAGGTATTTTTACGTGTTTTTAAGCCCATGGGACTTATGCTATGGATTCATTTATTGACAAAATCATGCCACATTTGCGTTTAAGCGGGGTGTTAAGTGATTACAGGTGATAAATTTGAGCATACGAAGAAACGAGGCGAAAAACGACGTATAAAACAAGTTCAGGCCAATTTGCTTCCGTCGTCCACGCCCAGGCGCCGGACAAGATGCAAATAACGTCAACATTCCGCTGTCCACGCCTAGGCGCCGTACTGTCCACGCCTGGGCGCCGTATCTGCATTAGTTTCCACGGTTGAGCGCTATTTCTGTATGTTTAGAGACCGAATTGGATGAAGTTCCCTTCTACAATGTTGTAGCACTATGTGTTAGCTTCAAATGAGGACTTGAATCATCCAAATCAGAGTTTTGTGGAGAGAGTTATGAATGAAATACGATTTCTGCGCAGGACACATTGCAAATACGCTCAGCATTCTGCCGACGACGCCTAGGCGCCGTCATGCCCCCGCCTAGGCGTGACCACACCCGAGTTTTGATTCCTTTCAGCCAAAAGTTCATCATTTGATGGGGGAATGGAATATTTAAAGCCAAGATGTCATGCACATGTGTTGGGGACATGCAAGAGGGGAAGGGGAATTGTTTATTGCACACCATGATGAGGTTTGGATTAGAATAAAGAGCCCATCATTTCTTGTCCAAAAGGGGCATCTTCTTGACTCTTGACCGATCACTTTGGAGAGAGGGGGGGGGGGGGGGGGAAGGCTTCACTCTAGACCATTCTTGGAGGAGAGGGGAGAGGTGAGAGCCATCATTCATTCTTCACGTATCATCATCATCGTTCTTGCAGGAGAAGAGAGGATCATTCATTCTTCATCCATCACCATTGAAGATCATCATCAATCACACTTGAGGAAGTTTTAATTGTTTTTCATTACATTTTATGCTCATGATTATGTATATGTTTGTATTAGATTTTCTTAAGGCCTTGATGAGAGGCTAATATTGTAGAACTAAGGCCATGTGAAGGCCAATTTATGAATCAATATATGTGAAGTGAATTTTCGTATTAATTCTCATATTGCTTTATGTGTTGATTTTGAGCTTTTATTACAATCATGTGCTTGATCACCATATGCTTGCTATCTTGCCTAGTCTAGTCATTCGAGAGAAGATAGATTAGGGTTCAATGGAATCAACTCATCATCCGAAACTAATGTGGAATTGCCCCTAGACATAGGTAAAGATTTCCGGGTGCGGTTAGCTGGATTTATCCGGGGAAACTCTAGAACGTTAATGCGTGGTTATTGATTAGATTCTCGGATAGACATATTTAGAGAACCATCAATTAATCATAGGATTATTATGTGCCGAGACATCTTGTAATAATTATCTAAGGAATTTCCACCAAAGCAATAGGAGTTTAATAATTCGAAGAGTAGCTGATCTATATTGACGAGTAGATTCGGTTGTAGCATGTGCCTTAGTCATTTTATCATACGTGAGATTTAATCTATAGTTCGTTTCTCTTTGGTTCTTCACCTGCTTACTCGTTTTATTGCAATTTACTTTTGTCCATTTTCATTAATCATAAACTAAAATACCAAGTCTCCGTGGTTCGACAACCCGGACTTTTAGTCGACTTATTACTACACACGACTAGTGCACTTGCTATCATAGCACGTTAGCTTTTAGCGTGTCAAGTTTTTGGTGCCGTTGCCGGGGACTTGTTTATTTTAGTTTTTGATTTTTGTTTACATTTTTCATAATTCTTAGTTTTCGTTTATTTCTTGATTTTCTTTTATTTTCGTGTTTAGTCCATTTTTGTTTCTTGTGCTTAATTGTTAGGTTCGATTTATGGTGCATGACCCGCTCCTCAAATGAGCCTTTGCTTGATTTTGTTATTTTTATTTTGAACATGTGCTCCGGGTTTGTAGATGAGTTCGAGAGATGGCCGACAATATCTATCAACCAAATCCGAATGCACGTTTCCCGGATATGAATTTACCGAAGGATCGGGAGTGGTTACAAGGCATTCTCCAAGCTATGCAACCGCCTCCTTCTCAACCACTTCAGTCGGTCCGGGATTGTCTACCATCCAGCGTCTTTACCATACAGGAGGGATATCATTTATCCCTGACTCTGGAGGAACGAGAATGGGTTCGACAACTCCTATACGGCTTACAACTCACACTAGATGATTTGGATCAGCCGAAAAGTATGAAATTGGTACACAAAGCCATTGATGCTTTGTATGAAGGACCAATTAAGGAGGCTCTAATGATCATTGAGGAAATGAAAAATGAGAGGATTTCTATGAAGGTGTCATCGCCTCAGCGTCGCACCCCTAACATTCAAGCGATACCCGGCCCCATTTTTATCGAAGAATTGATATCAAAGAAGCCGACGTTGAAGGAAAGGACACTCAAGCCTTTACCAGAAGCTTCTTTGGTATCTTCTTCCCTCTCCACGGGTATAGAGGTCATTAGTGCCCATGGTAGTAAGTTGTCCTCTAGTGTAGGAGATGACATGGTTATTTGTGATAACTATGAGGTTTTTAAGCATCCAATTGATTCTACATTATCTTTACGCATTGATGCTTTTGATCCTTTTAGTGTTGAGCTTTTTCAGGAAAGGATAACCAATAATCTACTCGAGTCCTACCTCACAAACTCCAAGTTTATCACTTCGATGGGTGAAGGAAAAAGATCTACTGTCCATAGCTTGGAGAATAGTCTATATCATCACCCGACACATGGGGAAGAAATGACGATTTCTTGGCCCATACTCAAGCTACTTCTCACAAACACCGGGCCATGTTTCATTCTTGATTGGAGAGTAAACAAAGCATTCATACGTCATCCTCCTTGAGCCGACCCGATAAAGTCAAGCTAATGACTATAAAAAAGCGCTTCTTGGGAGGCAACCCAAGTTTGTAAGTTTTCTTTTTGTTTTGCTTTTGTTTAGCTTAGTTTGTTTCCTTATGTTGTGTTCAAGCATGCACTTTTGGCATGTTTTCTTTATGTCTTGATGGTTTGTGTGTGAGTGCATAACAAGTAGTAGACGAGTTTTTCTTTGGAATATCTTTCGTGGCGGATTTGAGCTTGGAGCGGATCTCACGTGATTGAGGGTTGCTTTTTGGCACCCTTGTTGTAAGTACTC
The DNA here is from genome assembly GCA_019426215.1 of Buddleja alternifolia. Lineage (NCBI taxonomy): Eukaryota > Viridiplantae > Streptophyta > Magnoliopsida > Lamiales > Scrophulariaceae > Buddleja > Buddleja alternifolia. Next base: position 39,414 of record WHWC01000179.1, read on the forward strand.
TCGGTTACTCCCCTTGTGAGTATGTATAATTGCGTCAACATTGAGGGTAATGTTGAGTTTAAGTGTGGGGGGGTATCTATATGTCGTGGATCTTTGTTTTTAGCTCAAGTTTGGGGGAATCGTCGCTATTTCATGTATTTTGTGCTATTTTTTTGTGAAAATCAAGCATAACAAATTTTTTGATAGAATTCCAACCCTTCACTTGAGCCATTGAGCATGGTTAATTTGAATACATGGTATGTTTTCTCTATCAATTTGGTTTTTTAATGGCTATACACATCGTTCCTTGCGTGTGGGACCCTAACTAGACTAGATTGACCTTAAGATGATTCACATATGCACATAAATCGAGGCTAGAGGAGTTGAGTGGGCAACCATTTTGAAACACTTAAAGGCTTGATCCCGGAAATATCAACTTAGAATTTTCACATGTTTTATGAGTTGAGAACGTTAACTTCGTGTGCTTAATAATAATAAAAAGATGTTGAACATTGGTATGACTGAGAAAGTCAGGCTTAATCGATACTGGGGGCGAAGAGCACCATGCCTAGAATACTGTACTATTAAGCTAATTTGAGCTAAGCTCAAGCCAATGAAAGTGTAAAGGGAATAGAGACCTAGTTTGGTTTTGTGGCCTTTGGCACTCGAGCAATTAAGCCCTTAGGAGTGTCTCCACACTTGATACCCTAAAGCCGTCTGGTTTGGGAGTTATTGGCCTAAAGCTCATTACAAGGGTGTCATAGAAAGCCTAAGAGGATCGAACATTGCACATGGTCTAGCCTCTAATGTTCGAGTTGAAAGTGCATAAGTTAAAGCCGAAAGTGGAATGAAGTGATGAATTTTTAAGTGGCTATGAAGTTGTATTCAATTCTCGTACCATGTGAATAATCAAAAGTTGATAAATATGGGGTTAATGCTTGAAAAGTGGTAAGAATGCCACTTGACTATAATACTTGAGATTTATTACACTACACCCTTAGAATGATCTTTTCAATGTTAAGGCGTAACACGAGCAAGTGTGTGATGTGTATATATTTGTAATTTGAGCTTAAACAGATGAATTCATACCATTGTGTGCTATTAATCATTGTAATTTATGTTGAGTGATTAGGGTTGAAAATCTTTTGATTTTGTGGGTATATCGTCTGCAAACCCTCACGAGACTATAACTCGTCCTTTGAGGTAACTCAAAGGTTCAAAGGCTTGTCGCATTCGCTAAATGCAACCGTTTACTCCACGAAAGTGAGTTAGGTAGTTTTCTTTTTGTTTCTCTCTTTGATTGATGATATTTCCTTATCTTAGAACTCTTATTGCTCGAGGACGAGCAATTGATAAGTGTGGGGGTGTTGATAAGAGGCATTTTTACGTGTTTTTAAGCCCATGGGACTTATGCTATGGATTCATTTATTGACAAAATCATGCCACATTTGCGTTTAAGCTGGGTGTTAAGTGATTACAGGTGATAAATTTGAGCATACGAAGAAACGAGGCGAAAAACGACGTATAAAACAAGTTCAGGCCAATTTGCTTCTGTCGTCCACGCCCAGGCGCCGGACAAGATGCAAATAACATCAACATTCTGCTGTCCACGCCTAGGCGCCGTACTGTCCACGCCTGGGCGCCGTATCTGCATTAGTTTCCACGGTTGAGCGCTATTTCTGTATGTTTAGAGACCGAATTGGATGAAGTTCCCTTCTACAATGTTGTAGAACTATGTGTTAGCTTCAAATGAGGACTTGAATCATCCAAATCGGAGTTTTTTGGAGAGAGTTATGAATGAAATACGATTGCTGCGCAGGACACATTGCAAATACGCTCAGCATTCTGCCGACGACGCCTAGGCGCCGTCATGCCCCCGCCTAGGCGTGACCACACCCGAGTTTTGATTCCTTTCAGCCAAAAGTTCATCATTTGATGGGGGAATGGAATATTTAAAGCCAAGATGTCATGCACATGTGTTGGGGACATGCAAGAGGGGAAGGGGAATTGTTTATTGCACACCATGATGGGGTTTGGAGTAGAATAAAGAGCCCATCATTTCTTGTCCAAAAGGGGCATCTTCTTGACTCTTGACCGATCACTTTGGAGAGAGGGGGGGGGGGGGAAGGCTTCACTCTGGACCATTCTTGGAGGAGAGGGGAGAGGTGAGAGCCATCATTCATTCTTCACTTATCATCATCATCGTTCTTGGAGGAGAAGAGAGGATCATTCATTCTTCATCCATCACCATTGAAGATCATCATCAATCACACTTGAGGGAGTTTTAATTGTTTTTCATTGCATTCTTATATTCATGATTATGTATATGACAACATTAGATTCTTTTAAGCCATTGATGATGAGCTAATCTTGTAAGACTAGGGCCATGTAAGGCCAAATTGTGATATATGTTTATAATAAATGATTGTTGAGGTTGTTCTTATATTGTTATGTGATGTGAATTGTGTTTTTGTCTATATTGCATATACTTGATCACTATATGTTAGAATCTTATGCCTAGGTTAATATTTCGGGAGAAAATTGACTTAGGGTGCAAGAAATTCACATCATGACCCGTAACTAATGAGGAATTGCCCTAGACATTGGTAAAGATTCCCGGGTGAAGTCGTTCGAGTCAAATCGAGTGAGCTCTAGTATGTTAATGCATGTTTAGTGGTTAGATTTCCGGATAGGAATATTTGGGAAATCACGATCTAAGCATAGGAGTTTATACGCGAGACATCGGTTATTCTCTACCTTAGGAGTTCTCACCATAACAATATAAGTGTAATCCTTCAACAAGAACCTTTATAAGTATAATTGATCAATTTCGATCTAGCATGTGCCTTAGTCTCCCTTTACAATTGGTTTTAATTCATTTGCATAACCTTGTTCTTATTGTACATGTTTTACATTCAATTTACTGTTATTGTAGTTATTCTTTGTATAAAATCATAAACTAGAATTCAAGTCTCCGTGGTTCGACAACCCGGACTTTTAGTCCACTTTTATTACTACACACGACTAGTGCAGTTGCTATCATAGCACGTTAGTTATTAGCATGTCAAGTTTTTGACCGAGCACTCTTGGAGAGCGAGAGGGGGAGTTGGTGATTAGGCCAAAACCCATCATCACTCTTCACCCATCATCATTCAACCACCATCTTTCATCACTTTTGGAGGGGAACAAAGAGAGAGGAGCTAAGGATTGAAGTTCTAAAGCAAGGATCCATCATCAATCAATTGAGGGAGTTTTAATTGCTTGCATTTACATGTTTATTTCCATGAGTATGTATATGTTTGTATTAGATTTTCTTAAGGCCTTGATGAGAGGCTAATATTGTAGAACTAAGGCCATGTGAAGGCCAATTTATGAATCAATATATGTGAAGTGAATTTTCGTATTAATTCTCATATTGCTTTGTGTGTTGATTTTGAGCTTTTATTACAATCATGTGCTTGATCACCATATGCTTGCTATCTTGCCTAGTCTAGTCATTCGAGAGAAGATATATTAGGGTTCAATGGAATCAACTCATCATCCGAAACTAATGTGGAATTGCCCCTAGACATAGGTAAAGATTTCCGGGTGCGGTTAGCCGGATTTATCCGGGGAAACTCTAGAACGTTAATGCGTGGTTATTGATTAGATTCTCGGATAGACATATTTAGAGAACCATCAATTAATCATAGGATTATTATGTGCCGAGACATCGGGTAATAATTATCTAAGGAATTTCCACCAAAGCAATAGGAGTCTAATAATTCGAAGAGTAGCTCATCTATATTGACGAGTAGATTCTGTTGTAGCATGTGCCTTAGTCATTTTATCATACGTGAGATTTAATCTATAGTTCGTTTCTCTTTGGTTCTTCACTTGCTTACTCGTTTTATTGCAATTTACTTTTGTCCATTTTCATTAATCATAAACTAAAATACCAAGTCTTCGTGGTTCGACAACCCGGACTGTTAGTCCACTTATTACTACACACGACTAGTGCACTTGCTATCATAGCACGTTAGCTTTTAGCGTGTCAGGTATTTAATCTTTGACAGTCAATGATTGGGATTAAGATTATGATAGTATGTGTGAACTTCAGACCTGAGGAGTCATTTATAACATGCTTGTAGTATTTGATATGTTATCAGAGTAGTTAGACCCGTATAACCGGATAGGTGGGGTCAACCTCAAAGTACAGTCCAATAGTGCATTCGATGTTATAAGATAATTTCCCAAAATGGGATTCACTATCTCGATAGTAAACGAGTATGTGACATGTACGATCGTAAGTAATTGAAATTATAATTCTTTGGCCAAAGCATATAAACTGTCTCGTGATTGTCACTGAGGGTAGTTTGGTAATTTCACATTATTATGATTCTAAGTACAGTATCAAGTTCTATGAGTTTGACTAAACCGTGGCTCTTACTTGATCGGGTTACGTCGTTGAAGAGTTTATAAACATACGGTATTCGTAGTCAAGGTTTGTGATGACATGATCATCTCGTTTTCAATTGGGTTACGATTTGGTTCCACGGTGCTGGCTAGGTGACAACCTTATCCTTTGGAAACCTTCCATTGCCAATTGAATCGAGCTTAGAGAGTCGCGCTATGTGAAGAAAAGGAATGCTTTTCTATGCTAAGGGTATTTTGGTAAAATCACATTTGATGTGATTCACTAACAAAATGGATGGCATGATTTGATTAGATTAAATAAATTACTTAAATCGTATTAATTCATAAGTTAAATGAATTGAAAATTAATTTATAAGTTGAATTAAAGTAATTGGATTAAAGCAATTAATTAATTGTCTATTGGATTAGACTAGAATTTAATTAATTACACATGCGCTAAGATGGAACGAAACCCGAAAGCCCATTCCACAGGTTTAGTGGGCCGCCCCTCACTTATTGGATTTGAGATTTTATTACTTGGTATAAATTGTTAGTCAGTGTCAGAATTCTATACAACACACAATTCTGAATCTGACTTTGAGCCAGAAAACCTACAGCAAAAGAAAATAAAAATTCCCTCCATCTTTTCCAACTAGCCGCCGCCGCCATAGTTGCCGGGGAGGATATCGGAGCTTTCTTATAGATTTTTCTTCCTCTAGAGGTAGGATTCCTGGGGATTGCTACTTCCGTCAAATCGCTTCGAATCGATTCATGCTTCAAGAGGTAAATTGTTTATCTTCTTTTTCTGTCAAGAAATCAACAATGCATTGGATTGATTCATGGTATGGGAATCGTTTTTATCGCTGCCTTTTTACTAGCACGATTCCCAATAGTGGTATCAGAGCCAGGTTCGTAGCTTTGCTGATTTATTTTGTGTTTATGTATGTGTTATTTGATAAATCGAATGAACATGAAAATTACATATTGTATGTTCTTGATTTTGAATCATTATGTTTTGGGTAAATTTATTAAATCTGAAAAATTGGATTGGGAATGTTTTTCTGATTGAATCTGAAATTGGTTCTGAAATGCTCAAAAGAATTTTGAATATGAAACATTTCATGGAAACCAAGAGAGGGCTGCTGTTTGACAGCAACAAATGTATTTGGCTTGCTTGATTCGGCCAAGGGGAATTCGCCTGTGAGGAGTGACGCTACCGGCGTCGCTACACGCATGAAATCCGGCGAAGCTGTGCCATTAAATCGCACAACACCCAGTCAACCTTGAACACCACAGGGCTGCGCCGGATCTGCCACCATACCTCATTGACGACGGCAATAGATACACCGCCGTATATCGTTGCTTCGCCGCTGAAGAGCGCGAAGCTGGTAAGCGCCGCCGATCTTGACGTCGAAATCTGCAAATTCGCACAAAGATGACATGGAAGGCGCCATGCGTGGTTTAGGCGAAGGATATGGTCTTCGGGTCTCGGTGCTGGGCGCCGCAACGCCTGTGCTAGGCACCGCGGCTTTAACGGCGCTGTTGCCCGCAGATGATGTGTTGGGTTGGGCCCAACATATTAGGTTATGTGTTGAGCCAGCCCAGCGTATTTAATGGTTGTGGTTAACCAAGCCCAGCGCATTGATTGAAGACCGCTGGGCTCGTATTAATCAATGTATATGTTGGGCTTCAGCCCAGCACTCTAATTAAAGGATCGCTGGGCTCGTATTAATTGATGAATAAATATATTGGGTTTGACCCAATACATGTGGTTACCCCATTTGGATTAATTCATGGTCCCTTTCAATTTCGAATTTTAAATTAAATTGGATTTAGTTTAATTTATTTAAATTAAATTTATTTTCTTAGGTTAAACGGTATATAAATTAGATTTGTTCTAGAATTAAATTAGATTTAAATACCCATTAGTGAATTTAGAAATTTGATATTCTCTAGTAATTAAATTTTATTTAATTACACTTTGATTAAATTACATTTAGTCAAGTGAATAAAATAAGTTCAACTTGATTTTATTCTTGATCAAATTAAGTTTTAACTAGCCCATCGAAATAAATTAAATTTAATAAAGTAAATTAAGATTTAATATCCAAATGAAAGTGTATATAAATTAGATTTCTTTTAAAATTAAATTGGATTTACAAACCCTTTTAGTTAAATTAAAATTTGATCTTCTCTAGTAATTAAATTTGATTGAATTACACTTTGATTCAATTCCATTTAGTCAATTGAATAAAATAAGTTGGGCTTGATTTTATTCTTGATCAAATTAAATCTAGCTAGTCTTTCAAAATATATTGGATTTTATTTTGATTATGTAAATTGGAATTAGAGTTAAATAATTGGATTTGATTTGGATTATATGAATTGGATTTATACTTAAATTGGATTTAATGGTTCTTGGAATTAGATTAAACTTAATTTCTTATGTTTTTTTTTTTTGGATTTGTTCACCCATCGAGACTTTATTGCATATAATCTCACTTTAACTAAATTAGATTTAATTAAAGAAGACAAAATAGATTAGATTATTTTGCAATGATTAAATTAGATTTAATTAAAGAAGTCAACATAGATTAGATTTATTTTGCAATGATGAAATTATATTTAATTCATTATTAAATTTAATTTAATTACTAAAGTAGATTTAATTGTTAAATTAGATTTAACCTTTTAAAATCACATATGTGTTTAAATTGTTTATGTGCTCTCTTTAATATGTGATGGTTGACACCACTTATGGACTTAGGGTTTTATCTTTGTTTTAACTGGGTTGTATTGGGCCGGAGTTTGAGCCCCCCAAGATGTATCTTTCATTACATAGAATAATTGTATAGGCTGGCTTCTTTGTATTTATGCTAGATAGGCCCAAATGGAGCTTGGCGGAACCACGAAGAGCTTGGAGCCCGAAGATTAGAATCTTGTATGGGTGGAAGCTTTTCTAACAGATAGAACCCCTCCCCTGATTAACCCATTGGCTCGGGCCGATCTAGATAAGTCTATGTGAGTGTGTGATGATAGAATTGCTAGGCATTTTTTATATTTACGTTTCTTTTACTGTGCTATAATAAATTAATGTGCAAATTGAGACTAAAATTTATATTAACATTATCAAATGTAATAATTCTCCCATTAGAAAATACTGAGTAAGTAAAGGGGAATTGGATGTCCTAGTTCTCCATCAAGCTTAAGAAGTTGGGTTCACTTCTAGTGTATGGCATCTTTCCAGAATAAGGGGGCCATGCATCAAAACATTGTTAGAGTGTATGCCCTCAAATGCCATAAAGATGATAGATTTATAGGGCATTAACATGTAACTAAACAATATTTTACTATATATAAGGCATTGTCTTGTTGTTTTCTTATAGGCATTTGTAAGGTATTAATAAACAACGTAAAGTCCTTGAGTAAAAGGCAAACCTTCTACTTCCTATGGGATAAGAAGATTGGCACTAGAAAGGTTTGATCCTTATTCTCTAAATGGGGGTTACCAAGTCTAAGAAAGTATTTGAGTGGACATCGATACAGAACAAGGACTTGCATGATATAAGTTTTGACAAGAGAAAGTGCCAGTCGAACACTATAAAAATAATAGTGGAAACTTATATCATGGACATATAAGTTGGACTAATATGTTCGAACACGGCTCGCATTAGTTTCATCACATAGGTATTCACTCACTGACAGTCAATGATGAAACTGATAAGTTGTGATAGGTACGCGTGAACCTTAGACCTGAGGAGTCGAGTTGAAGATGTACTCGTGACATCAAATTTGTCATTAGAGTAATTAGATTCAAATCACCCTTTGGTGGGATCGACCCCGAAGTGCGACTTGATTGGCAAGTAGCATTATTAACTGATTAGCAAAATGAGATTTATTCTCTCATAAGTGAATGAGCTAAATATCCTATGCAGTCATGAATGAGTGAGGTTAAAAGTTTTTGGCCAAAGCATTAAAATGACCTCGACTCATTATGAGCTAAGCATATGGTCAAGTCATGTGAGTTTGACTAAAACCATGACTCTCACTTGACTGGGATAGAAGAATAAAAGGTTTATACACATACAGTATTCACACCGTATATGGTTTGGAATGATCCTATTCATTTGTTCTCAATAAGGATACGATGTGAGCCACGTGACTGGCTAGGTGCTACTCACATCCTTTTGGTTTCCTCCCAATTGCCTTTTAAGATGAACCTAAAGAGTCGCGCTTAAAGGAAGTGCAAAAGGAAAATCGTGGGAAAAGACTTGAGAGAATTTTCGGTATTGGATATCGAGATTAATTAATTAATCATTATATGATTTTATTAATTAATTAAGTTAATGAATTAATTAATTCCGCATGGGAATTTAATTATAATATTAACATGAATTTAATTGATTATTTAATTACTTTATTTATTGGATAAATAATATTAATTATTTAATTAATTAATAACCAAAGCCCGAAGGCTTAAAAACCTTACAACTGGGGGTCCACATATGGGCTTGAAGAGCCTAGGTTATTGTTTTGTATTGTAGTATATGTATATACTACTTAGTGGAAAAATAACTAGGTCAAGAGAATAAACATACAAACTTTCTCTCCAAGACATAGTCTCTTCCCTTCCTCTCTCACACTAGCCATCCATCAAGGTGAAGAAAAAGGTGGATTTTTGTTTTTGACTCTGGCGTGGCGATTTAGAGACAACCACTGATGTGCTGTTCAAGAAAAAGATTGCAAAGCTAGTTCAGATTTCAACATACGCGAGAACGGTGATTGATTTCGAAAATTCAATTTAAATACGAGAAATAGAGATGAGCCACTGGGATTAATTTTATAATTCTTCCTCTGCGTTTTTGTTTTTATACAATTTTTTCCAACAGTGGTATTAGAGCCACTCTCTGATTTCTGTATTTAATTGATTACATGATTATGTGTTTTTCGCATTTTTGAAGCAAGTTTTGAATATGTTTTTCGTGATGATAATCCATGATTTTTCTGCGTTTAATTCTTGTATGTTGTAGTATGATGACTTGTGAATTAAAAAATCTAATTTTTGTGAGGATCGGGTCGGAAAAACCCCGCGACGAACGCGTTGAAAACAATGTGCTCAGTTTGCGCGCACGCTGTGCGTGCAGCGGGTGGCTGACACACTGATACCTAACGTGCTTTTACAGCAAGTATACTAGTCGTGTAGTAATAAAAATAAACAAAATAAGTCCGGGTTGTCGAACCACGGAGACTTCGATTTTAGCTTATGATTTGCAAATAAACGTAAAGACAATTTAACGGAAAGTAAGAGTAAAACAAGTAAGTAAACAAAAAACAAAAATAAGAAGAAGCAATAGATTGAAACGCAAGTGTGAAAATAGACTAAGGCACTTGCAAGACTTGACTTGATCCTCATTCGCATAAAGACTCTCGTTGAATTATTGACCTAATTGCTATGGTGAAAACTCCTAAGGTAAAGAATAACCGATGTTGCGTGATAGACTCCTACACTTAAATGGCGGTTTCCTAAGTATGTCTACCCGGAAATCTAACCTCTAAGCATGCATTGAAGAACTAGAGTTTACTCGATTAGAATCGAACGACTTCACCCGGGAGTTTTACCTATGTCTAGGGCAACTCCTATTTAGTTCGGTGATGTTATAAATCCCTTGCACCCTAGCTTAACTCTTTCTTAAGATGCTAAACTAGGCAATTTATAATACATATGGTGATCAATCACATGTAAGAAACATAAGCACAAATTCATAACATATAGCCATATAGGAATTAATTCAACGATTATCAATAGTACGAATAATTCACAAATCAATTCTTACAAGGCCCTAGCCATATGAATTTAGCCCATAACTATCAGTCTAGAGGAATTCAACATGTTCATATACATAAATGTAAACATAAAATGCAATAAACAATGAATAAACTCCCTATAAGGTTGAATGGTGATTGATCCTCTAATGGAGCTTCAATCCTTAGCTCTTATCCTCTTCTTGCCCTTCAAGATCAGTGAAATTATGGCCCAAAACCAAGAAATATGCTCCCAATTCCCCAGATTTCAAACCCTTCAAATGAATTGAAAAATCCAATTTTATACTTCCAGAATTCTGTTCGATCGGCGCATACGCGCAGCCTACGTGGCGTGTGTTTCTTGGGGAAAAAGCTAAGGGGTGCCCAGGCGTGGATAATGGAGGCGCCTAGGTGCGGGTGTTCAGGCGTCTAGGCGTGGCTCTCCGAAGCCTGACTTCTGTTTGCTGGGATCGCGCCCGGGCACCTCACTGCGAAGCCTTGAGTAAAGTTGGATAAATGAGTCGTCTTTTGTCCTTTTCTTCGTCCATCGTCGCTTACTACCTGAAATCAGTTTACACACATATTAAACGCACGAGTGGCACGAAATAAACTATGTACGGGCCTGAATTGTCACTAAAAATGCCTAAAAACTCATGCGAAAATGACTCCTATCAACCCCCCCAAACCTATCAATTGCTCGACCTCGAGCAAGAAAAGGCATAAGATACGAGATCATTATCAAACACAGGGAAAACAATAAAACGAAACTACCTAACTTACTTTTGTGGAGTACACGGTTGCATTTAACGGATGCAACAAGCCTTTGAACCCTTGAGTTACCTCAAAGGACGAGTTATAGTCTCGTGAGGGTTTGCAGTCGATATACCCACAAAATCGAAAGATTTTCAACCCCGATCATTCAACACAAATTACTATGATTAATAAAACACAATGGTATGAATTCATTTGTTTCAGCTCAAATTTACATATATATACACGCCACACACTTGCTCATGTTACGCCTTAACATCGAAAAGATCATCCTAAGGGTGTAGAGTAATAAATCTCAAGCATTATAGTCGAGTGGCATTTTTACAACTTTTCAAGCATTAATCCCATATTTAGCAACTTTGGATTAGTCACATGGCACGAGAATTGAAGAAAACTTCATAGCCACTAAAAATTCGTCACTTTATTCCACTTTCGGCTTTAACTTATGCACTTTCAACTCAAAACATTAGAGGCTAGACCATGTGCAATGTTAGGTTCTCTTAGGCTTTCTATGACACCCTTGTAATGAGTTTTAGGCCAATAACTCTCAAACCGGATGGCTTTAGGGTATTAAGCGTAGAGACACTCCTAAGAGCTTAATTGCTTGAGTGTCAAAGGCCACAAAACCAAACTAGGTCCTTATTACCTTTACACTTGCATTGACTTAAGCTTAGCTCAAATAAGCATAATAGTACAGTATTCTAGGCATGTTGCTCTTCGCCCCCAGTATCTATTAAGCCTGACTTTTGCAGTCATACCAATGTTCAACCTCTTTTATTATTGTTAAGCATACAAAGCTAACATTCTCAACTCATAACACATGTGAAAATTCTAGATTGATATTCCGGGATCAAGCCTTTAAGTGTTTCAAAATGGTTGTCCCCTCGATTTATGTGAAAATGTGAATCATCTTTAAAACAATCTAATCTCCTTTAGGATCCCACAAGCTAGAAAACGATGTGTATAGCCATTAAAATCCACATTGATAGAGAAAACATGCCATGTATTCAAATTAACCATGCTCAATGCATCAAGTGAAGGGTTGAAATTCTATCCAAAAATTTGCATATGATTCCCAAATATGGGCACGACACCCCCCCACACTTGGACCGAACTCTATATAGCATAAATGATCAAGACATGAATGGATGAATTGTACACCCCCCCAAACTTAGAACAAACATTGTCCCCAATGTTCGCAAAAAAAAAGGTAAAAGTGCACGTCACCATAAGGGGTGCTGAAAAGCAAACCCGAGTCCACGAAAGCGAGTGAGTCTAAGAGTGGCAACCACGGTGTCGGCCACGATGTCAACCACTACACATTTAAACATATGCTAGCTATCTGAATCATTAAGTATTGGATAGGAATGAGGAAAACACAACGAAACAAGCATAAACTAAAAGATGCATAGATAAAATAACTAGAAGGAAAGCAAAAGAGCATCCAACAGGTAATAATATCCAACAAACCAAACCAAAAGATAAACAAAACGAACAAAACAAAACAGGAAATGGAAAATAAAAGACAAGACTAATCCTCAGTGCCAAAATGGTCAATATAGTCCTCGTCCTCTCCTCCCCCGAGATCAGCCAAATCGAGCATAGGGCTACCCTCGTCAGCAAGAGCATCATCATCACCTCCCACATGGATTATAGCACCCGACTCGGGCACGTTCTCGGGCTGCTGAGGAGTGGGGCGTGGGTAAGGTGGAGGAGTAGAATAGTCAAATGGGCCACGGCCGACAAATATGTCCTGCTCAATGAGAAGCTGACAGAAGTATGCACATGTGTCTGTTGTAACCATCATCATCTCAGCCCTCAACTCATCCCTGAACTGTCCAATGGCGGCGGCATCCAACGGTGGGAACTGTCGAGAACTAGTAGGCCGGGACGACGACAGGCGAGGCCTCTTGGAAGTGGCCTGTAGTGGGGGAGCATGTGGGTCATCAGCTACCACAACTAGAGAAGAACCAGGGAGCTCCGTGCGCTCCATGGGAAGTGACGGAACCTTAGCCTCCTTGCACTAAATGGTGATAAGTGAAGGGAGAATGATAGGGTTCTTCCTGGTGGGCCCATCACCCTTTTGCTGGGCCATCTCCTTGACGATCAACGGCCCCAACTCGTTCTTCAATTTCTGAAAATGGTCCTCCAAGGACTTGTGAATCACCCGTGCAAAGTCTACAGCTTTCTTGGACATAATGGCATAAATGAGGGTGGCCCTTTCCTTGTTAGCCTCTGACCGGTTGGTACTCGGGATCAAATTAAATTTGATGAGGTCTAACCAAAATGCTATCGTGGGAAGTAGGGCCCAACAGGGAATATGAGCTTCTCCGGGCAACCACTCCCAACCCTCTCGTGCAATAACCCGCAAAATATTTGATAAGGTAACCCGTAGGTGCCCCGCGTTGTATGGAGACATGAACTCGCACGTCTGAGGGATGGGGGTACCAATACACTCCCTTATCTTCCCCAACTTATAGTTGACCTCCGTACCCCGTACCAAAAGTGTAGGCCCTGTCCATACTAGAGTCTCAATCTCACAATACACACCTGAACTGAAAAATTCGAGGACCCGAGGAAGGTGGATGGCCTCGGGCTTTTGGCAGAAAAACTGTAGGTGATGGAAATTTATCAACTCTTACACAGAGGGCTGTCCCCGGATGACCAAATGATAAGAGGCATTTTTACGTGTTTTTAAGCCCCTTTGCGTTTATGTCTTAGGTTCATTTATCGCTTGATTCTTGCCACATGTGCGTTTAATTCGTGCATTAAGTGATTTCAGGTCTTAAATGGATACAATCAAAGAACGGGATGAAAAATGACGTATAAAACAAGTTTAGGCCAAATTGCTACGCACCCCTACGCCTAGGCGCCATCTTGCCCACGCCCGGGCGCCGTATCTGCATTTGTTTCCACGGTTGAGCGCTATTGTCTTATGTTTAGAGACCGAATTGGATGAAGTTTCCTTCTACAACGTTGTAGAACTATGTGTTAGCTTCAAAGGAGGACTTGAATCATCCAAATCGGAGTTTTGTGGAGAGAGTTATGAAGGAAATACAATTACTGCGCCAGACAGAGGCAAATACTCCCAACATTCTGCTGACGGCGCCCGAGCGCCATAATTCCTGCGCCTAGGCGTGGCCACATCCGAGATTTGATTCCTTTCAGCCAAAAGATCATCATTTGATGGGGGAATGGAACATTTAAAGCCAAGAGGTCATCACATGTATGAGGGGGATGTCATAAGTATGTTTCTTAATAGATCTACTTTAGGGAATTTTATACTAGTCACTTTAAGAGTAGTGGAGGACACACTAGGGGAGACATACACATGAGAAGCTGATTTGTGGTGGTCTTTTTAAGGATTTTTGAGCACAATTGACCGAGACATGAGGGAGGAGGAGAGAGAGTGAGGCATTTTGGCCATCACTTTTCACTCATCATCATTCATCACCATTTCTTCATCACTTTTGGAGGGGAACAAAGAGAGAGGAGCTAAGGATTGAAGATCAAGAGAGCAAAGATCCATCATCAATCAATTGAGGGAGTTTTAATTATTTGCATTTACATGTTTATTTCCATGAGTATGTATATGTTTGTATTAGATTTTCTTAAGGCTTTGATGAGAGGCTAATATTGTAGAACTAAGGCCATGTGAAGGCCAAATTTATGAATCAATATATGTGAAGTTGCTCTTTGTATTAATTCTCCTATTGCTTTGTGTGTTAATTCTATGCTTTTATTCAAATCATGTGTTTGATCACCATATGCTTGCTATCTTGCCTAATCTAGTTGTTCGAGAGAAAATAGATTAGGGTGCAAGAGAATTAACACATCATCCGAAACAAATGAGGGATTGCCCTAGAAATAGGTAAAGATTCCCGGGTGTTGTTAGCCGGATTCGTTCGGGGAAGCTCTAGAACGTTAATGCGTGATTTTTGATTAGATTCTCGGATAGACATATTTAGAGAACCGTCAATTAATCATAGGATTATTATGTGGCGAGACATCGGGTAATAGTTAATTTAGGAGTTTCCACCAAAGCAATAGGAGTCTAATAATTCGAAGAGTAGCTCATATATATTGACGAGTAGATTCGGTTGTAGCATGTGCCTTAGTCATTTTATCATACGTGAGATTAAATCTATAGTACGTTTCTCTTTGGTTCTTCGTTTGTTTAATCCTTTTCTTGCACTTTACTTTAATTGTCTTATCTTTTATCGAAAATCATTAACTAGAATTCAAGTCCTTGTGGTTCGACAACCCGGACTTTTTGTCCACTTATTACTACACACGTTTAGTGCACTTGCTATCATAGCACGTTAGCTTTTAGCGTGTCAAGTTTTTGGCGCCGTTGCCGGGGACTTGTTTATTTTAGTTTTTTTTTTTTTTTATTTTCGTTTACATTTTTTATAATTCTTAGTTTTCGTTTATTTCTTGATTTTCTTTTATTTTCGTGATTAGTCTAATTTTGTTCTTGTATTTAATTGTTAGGTTCTTGAGGTGCATGACCCGCTCCTCAAACAAGCCTCTATACGAGTTGGAGCCCGAAATTGAACGAGTTCTTAGGACTAGTAGGCGAGCAAGAGAAATGGCCAATAATCTCAACCAAAACCCAAATGGAAATTTCCCGGACATGAACTCACCGGAAACTAGGGAGTGGTTACAAGGTGTTCTACAAGCCATGCAAGCGGTACCTCCTCCACAACTCCCGTCGGTTCGGGGTAGCTTACCACCTAGGGTCCATACCATTCCGGGGCCCGTAGTCGTGCCTAATTTCTTCACACCAAACTACCACATTCCGGCTCACATTTTTAATATGGTGCAAGGAGATCCTTTCTATGGAGAACCGCACGAATCACCACACGCTCATTTGGAAACCATAGATGAGGCTCTTGTGACCATTCAATATCACCCACGAGATCTTGATGCGATTCGTCTAAGAGTCTTCCATTTCTCATTGAAGGATAGGGCGACAACATGGTACAAATCCTTACCTCCACAATCTATTACAACATGGAGTGAGTTGGTCGATGCCTTTTTAAATAAATTCTTTCCACCCTCAAAAATCAATGAGCTACGGAGTAATATAAAAGGGTTTAGGCAAAGGAGCAATGAATCTTTAGCCGAGGCTTGGGCTAGATATAAGGGCATGCTCCGTAAATGTCCCGATCATAATTTTGGGTTGAATGAACAAGTACTCCATTTCTATGATGGGGTTAGGTCACGTATTCGGCATAGACTCAACGCGGGTGCGGGAGGAGATCTCCTTGGGTTAGACTGTCAAAGTGTATGGGACAAAGTCGAACAGTTGGCCCGAGAAGACGAGCTTTACCCCGACGATGAAGAGGCCTCATCCTCTAAAAAGGTTGCTTGTATTGAGGAAGTAGTAGAGGAAGTAGTAGTCTTGGAACCGGAGGTTGGCAATGTTAATTATGTGGGAATCAAAATAAACCTCGGGTGAACTTTCATATACCCGAGAATTTTCCAAAAAGGCCCAACCCCGCACAGAACGCACAACCGGGGATCTATCAAGCTCCACGACCACCCTTCAATAACCCACCCCCGAGGCAAGGCAATTTCAATGGACAAGGTCAAGGTCAAGTGCAAATGCGACCTCCCACAATCGATGAGAAACTAGATGCTCACATGAAAAAGTCCGATACATCTTTCAACGAACTTCGGGGTATGATAAAGGATATGTGTATGGAGATGAAGGATTTGCGAACACAAGTAGGGCAACTTTCTAATGCGGTTAACGGTAGAGCCCCGGGGACTCTCCCAAGCGACACGGAAAAGAACCCGAAGGCCCAATGCAATGCCATAGCCTTGAGAAGTGGCAAACAATTGGAGAATGACACTGCCAGTACATCCGCGCCCGAGCGCCCCGACATGCACGCCCAGGCGCCTGATCTACCCTGTTCTGGACAAAACTCTCTGCATCCCGCGCCCGAGCGCCCCAACCTGCACGCCCAGGCGCCTACAGATACGCGCCTAGGCGCCAATATACGCGCCCAGGCGCCACCCACAAACCTGCCAGATGCATATGTTCTGCATCCCGCGCCCGAGCGCCCAGAAATGCACGCCCAGGCGCCAACAGATCCGCGCCTAGGCGCCGCCTACTGTTTCAGTGGGTTTTCATCCGTCTAATCCAACGCTTTCTCCCCCTATCGAAGTTCGTCTCCCCTTCCCAAATGCTCACAAAAAGAAGAAAAAGGAGATGGATCCGAGCTTTCTTCGAATTTTGGCAATCCTTCGGGAAGTGAGAATTAATATTCCGTTTATTGACGCCATTCTCCAAATGCCGAATTATGTGAAGTTCTTCAAGGACATACTCTCCAACAAGCAGAAGTGGGAAGAGAATGAGACGGTGTGCCTCACGGAAGAATGCTCCGCCGTATTACTCAATAAATTGCCAACTAAGCTCCAAGATCCCGGGAGTCTCACAATCCCATGCACGATTGGATCCCTATCATTCAAGAAGGTGTTATGTGACTCGGGGGCCAGCATCAATCTTCTTCCATACTCACTGTTTAAAAAGCTAGGCCTTGGAAATCCCAAGCCGACCTCAATGAGCCTTCAACTAGCCGACCGATCGATCAAGAGGCCCAAGGGGATAATCGAAGACGTTATTGTCCAAGTCGACAAGTTTTATTTTCCCGTTGATTTCGTAGTACTCGACATGGAAGAAGATGTGGAGGTACCATTAATCCTAGGGAGACCATTCCTAGCCACGGGTAAGGCGGTAATTGACATTGCTAATGGTAAGCTTACCTTGAATGTGGGCGATGACAAAGTTACCTTTGATGTTTACAAAGTCCTTAAACATCCTATTGATCATGACTCGTGTTATCGAATTGATACATTTGACCATTTGATTGTTGAGTATTTACAGGACAATACAATTGAAAATTCTCTCGAACAGAATCTTATGAAATCCATGCAAGTGGACTCGGAGAAAGATGATCTAGTGGAAAAGGTTCTAAGCTTGGAGTACAAATCTTCCTCTCATTCGGGAGGATTCATCAAAGTTGATAGATCATTGTCAGGATCACCTCGCCCATCTATTGAAGAACCCCCCTCTCTCGAACTCAAACCCCTCCCCTCCCACCTTAAATATGTGTACTTGAACGATGACGAAACACTCCCATTGATCATTTCCTCATCTCTTTCAGGATCACAAGAAGAGCAATTAATGACGGTGTTGAGATCTCACAAACGGGCTTTTGGGTGGAAACTTGCGGACATCAAAGGCATTAGTCCAGCGATATGTATGCACAAAATACTTATGGAGGACTCCACCAAGCCTACACGCCAACCCCAAAGGAGATCAAACCCACAAATCCAAGAGGTAGTAAAGAAGGAAGTGATTAAACTGCTCGACTCAGGTATAATCTATCCTATTTCTGATAGTGCGTGGGTGAGCCCTACCCAAGTGGTGCCTAAGAAAGGGGGGATAACGGTAATTGAGAATGCGAATAATGAGCTTATCCCAACTCGTATAATTAGTGGGTGGCGTGTATGTATAGATTACCGTAAGTTGAATGATGCCACACGTAAGGATCATTTCCCCCTCCCCTTTATTGACCAAATGCTTGAACGATTAGCCGGGCATGATTTCTATTGTTTTCTAGATGGTTACTCCGGCTATAATCAAATTGCCATAGATCCTGAGGACCAAGAGAAAACCACTTTCACTTGTCCTTATGGCACATTTGCTTATAGAAGGATGCCATTTGGCTTGTGTAATGCCCCGGCCACTTTTCAAAGATGCATGATGGCTATTTTTCATGATATGGTTGAAGATTTCCTTGAAATTTTTATGGATGACTTTTCTGTTTTCGGAACAACTTTTGATATCTGTCTTGCTCATCTAAATGTTGTGCTTAAACGTTGTGAAGAAACCAACCTTGTTTTGAATTGGGAAAAATGCCATTTAATGGTCCGGGAGGGGATTGTACTTGGCCACAAGATCTCTCAAAAAGGGATCGAAGTGGACCAAGCCAAGATTGAGGTCATTGAAAAACTTCCCCCGCCCACATCGGTAAAAGCTGTTAGGAGTTTCCTCGGGCATGCTGGTTTCTATAGGCGATTCATCTTGAATTTCTCTAAAATTGCGAAACCGTTGTCTAATTTGCTTGTTAAAGATGCACCTTTTGATTTCAATTCTTCTTGTATGCAGGCCTTTCTTGATTTGAAGGAACGCTTAGTTTCCGCCCCTATCATGTCATCCCCCGATTGGAGCTTACCATTCGAATTGATGTGTGATGCGAGTGACACCGCGGTTGGAGCGGTCCTTGGCCAAAGGAAGGAAAAGGTATTTCGAACCATTTACTATGCTAGTAAAACTCTTAACGATGCACAATTGAATTATGCCACCACGGAAAAAGAATTACTCGCCATAGTCTTTGCATTCGATAAATTCCACTCTTACCTCGTGCTAAACAAAGTGATAGTTTACACCGATCATTCGGCTTTAAAATATTTGCTTGCCAAGAAAGATGCTAAACCAAGACTTCTTAGGTGGATTTTGTTACTCCAAGAATTTGATTTAGAGATAAAAGACAAGAAAGGCACCGAAAATGTAGTAGCCGACCACCTCTCACGATTAGAGCTAGTGAATGATCCGTTAGATGAGACACCAATTCGTGAGGAATTCCCAGATGAACACCTCCTTGCTATTTCTGAAAAAATTTCACCTTGGTATGCTAACTTTGCCAATTACATTGTTACGGGCCGTCTTCCCCCGGATATCACTTTTCATCAAAAGAAGAAATTTCTATCTGATGTAAAGCAATATCTTTGGGACGAACCCTTTTTATTCAAAGTTTGTGCAGATGGTTTAATTCGACGTTGCATACCCGAAACGGACGTGCATGCTATCCTATCTCATTGTCATGATATGGCGGTAGGTGGCCATTTTGGGCCTTCCAAAACGGTAGCTAAGATCCTCCAATCAGGTTTCTTCTGGCCTACTCTTGTTAAAGATGCACATCATTATGTCAAATCTTGTGATCGCTGTCAACGAATGGGGAACATCTCTAAACATCATGAAACGCCCTTAAATAGCATGTTAGAGTGTGAGTTGTTTGATGTATGGGGTGTGGATTTCATGGGCCCTTTCCCCAGTTCTTGTTCAAATAAATATATCCTTGTTGCGGTAGACTATGTCTCCAAATGGGTGGAAGCCGTGGCCTTGCCTACTAATGATGCTCGGGTTGTCACTCGTTTTCTGAAGAAGCATATTTTTACTCGATTTGGAACTCCCCGAGCCATCATTAGTGACGGGGGCACCCACTTCTGCAACAGGCAGTTTGAACTTTTATTGACCAAGTACGGGGTGAAGCATAAAATTTCGACCCCATACCACCCACAAACTAGTGGCCAAGTGGAGGTCTCGAATAGGGAGATTAAGCGTATTTTAGAAAAAACTGTCAACGCATCAAGAAAGGATTGGTCCCTTAAATTGGATGATGCTCTTTGGGCTTATCGGACCGCCTATAAAACCCCAATTGGCATGTCCCCGTATCGTCTTGTTTTTGGTAAAACATGTCACTTGCCCGTTGAACTCGAGCATCGTGCTTATTGGGCCATTAAGTTTCTAAATTTTGACTCTCAAAGTGTAGGTACACAACGTTTGCTACAACTCAACGAGCTCGAAGAATGGCGTCATCTTGCCTATGAGAACGCAAAACTCTATAAGGAGCGGACCAAAATGTGGCATGACAAACATATTCTCCCCCGGGAATTCCACAAGGGAGAGCGGGTGTTGCTATACAACTCTCGACTCCGACTCTTCCCCGGGAAGCTTAAGTCTCGATGGTCGGGCCCATTTTTGATTTCCCAGGTCTATCCATCCGGCGCCGTCGAGCTTACAACAGATAAAGGACATACTTTCTTGGTCAACGCTCAACGTCTAAAACCTTACTTAGGGATGGATGGACCAAGAGACAAAGAGTCCTTCATCCTCGCGGACCCTTCGTGATTCTTCGCTTTCAGTCGAGCTAATGACTCTAAACTAGCGCTTCTTGGGAGGCAACCCATGTTTTCTTTCCGTTTCCTTTTCTTTTTCCCTTATTATCCCGTTTGTTGCTTTATTTTCTAGTCTTACATCTTTGTTAGTTTGTGTTTTAAGTGTTTTGTCTCTTCCCTTTTGAAACAGGAAATGAAATTCTTTACAAAATATTTCCGAACGGGGCGCCCAAGCGCCGAGAAAACAGGCGCCTAGGCGCCCGGTTCTGAAAGGGGCGCCCAAGCGCCGAGAAAACAGGCGCCTAGGCGCCCGTTCTGAAAGGGGCGCCCAAGCGCCGAAACAACGCCCGCCTAGGCGCGGGCATTACAAGTAAAAAAATTCCAGGTACGCTGTATCGCGCGCCTAGGCGCCCAACCACGCGCGCCTAGGCGCCCGTTTCTGATTTAAACAAATTTGTGGGTCAAACGGTCAAAATTCTTCACAAACTCTTCACAACTCCTCTCCCAAGCGATTTCCGGCGACACTCTCACCTTTTCCGGCCATCTCCACCGTGTTTCACCGCCATTTTCCATCAACATCACTCGCTGCACCGCGACTCTTCACATCCAACTCGGGAAAAAAAAAGGTGAGTTTTGGCTTTACCCTTCTTCCATTTCCGATTCATAGACGACGAGTAGGAGCCTTACATTATATTTTGAGGATTATTTGGGGCTTCGTCCGATTGTGGATTGAATTTTTTTTGAGGACGTCTATTGAATTTGTGGATCGTAAAAAAAAAAAATTGAATTTGTGGGTTGTTGTGTTGAAATTGGATGCTATTTTGTTGATTAAATTGTGGATTATTGCTTAAAGAATTGAGGAATCGGTTAAATCCGTGGATTGTTGCTAGATTGTGGGTTGCTCTCTGATTTTGGTGTGTTGTTGGGCGTTGACGATTGTTGTATTGGGTTGGTTGCATTTGGGTTGATTTGAGTAGTTGAGAAGTTGATCATTGTTGTTGCAAATGACGAGAACTACCAACAGACCGTCCAAGGGTAAGAAAAAAGTGGGTGAGGGTTCCTCTAATGAGCCCGAGACTCCCGATAATACCCGTTTTGAAAACCCCAAGTCCAAATTATGTGTCAGAGTTTGAGCACCCCCGCACCCTTATTAAGGAGCACTATTTAACCACCCGGGGACAGCCCTCTGTGCACGAATTGATACAGTTTCATCGCTTACAGTTTTTCTGTCAAAAGCCCGAGGCCATTCATCTTCCTTGGGTCCTGGAATTCTTCAGCTCCGGGGTTTATGATGAGATTGAGACACGAGGATGGCTGGGGACTACCCTTTTGGTCCGGGGCAAACATGTCAATTATGAGTTGAGACAGATTAGGGAGAGCATAGGCACCCCGACCCCTCAGACATGCGAGTTCACCACTCTTTACAATGCAGGGCGCCTCCGAGTTAGCCTGTCGGATATTTTGCGGGTTATTGGCCGAGAGGGGTGGGAATGGGTACCCGGAGAAGCTCATGTCCCCGTAGGGCTCTATTACCCGAGGCTGCTTTCTGGCTCGACTTCATCCGATTCAATTTAATACCGAGTACCAATCGATCAGAGGCAAACAAGGAACGGGCCACCCTCATCTACGCTATTATGTCCAAGAAAGCTGTGGACTTTGCCCGGGTAATCCACAAGTCTTTGACGGACCACTTTAGGAAGTTGAAGAATGAGTTAGGGCCGTTGATTAACAAAGAATTGGCTAAGCAAAAGGGAGAAGGTCCCACTCGGAAGATTCCCATCATTCTCCCGTCACTGATCACAGCTTTATGCAAGGCGGCTAAGGTTCCCACATTTCCTATGGAGCGTACTGAGCTTCCTGGTTCTTATCTCACCGTGGTAGATGACGACTCCCAGGCTCCTCCACCACCAGCTACTTCCAAGAGGCCTCGCCCGTCTTCATCCCGGTCTACTAGCTCCCCACAGTTTCCACCTATGGATGCCGCCGCCATTAGACAATTAAAGGATGAATTGAGGGATGAGTTGCGAGATGAGATGAGGGTGGTCATGTCCGACACTTGTGCTTATTTCCGTCAGCTTTTTGTAGAGCATGATGCGTTTGTCGGTTGGGGGCCGTTTGATTATTCTGCTCCTCCACCTTACCCGCACCCCCCGCCTCAGCAGCCCGCAGATATGCACGAGTCAGGTGCTCTCGTTCCTGAAGGAGGTGATGATGAGGCTCATAATGATGAGGGTAGCCCGTTGATTGATTTGGATGATCTCGGCGGAGAGGATGAGGATTACATTGACCGTTTTGGCACCACCGATTAGGCTTATCTTGTTTTATTTCCATGCATGTTTCTTTTCGTTTTGGATATCTTTTGTTGGGTTGTTGGATATTTTATGTTTTATGTTTGGATGCTTGATGTTTTCTTTCCATGCATGTTTCTCATTTTTGTTTGTCTCGTTTTGTTTTATTCTATTCTATCCAATGTTTGATGCTCTGTATGGCTAGCATTTGTTTACCTATGTAGTGATCGACACAGTGATTGCCATCCGTGGACTTGATTGCCTTAAGTGGACTCGGGTTTGCTTTTCAGCTTCCCTATGGTGACGTGTACTTTGCCCTTCTCTTTTTCAAACATTGGGGACAATGTTCATGATAAGTGTGGGGGGGTATACTAGATCCATTATAGTCATGTTGATTCATGTTTTACATATTTCGGTCCAAGTTTGGGGGGTGCTGTACCTCTACATGTGAAATGTGTGCAATTTTAATTTTTTTTTTGGATAGAATTTCAACCCTTCACTTGAGGCATTGAGTATGGTTAATTTGAATACATGGTATGTTTTCTCTATCAATTTGGTTTTTAATGGCTATACACATCGTTCCTTGCTTATGGGATCCTAACTAGACTAGATTAACCTTAAGATGATTCACATATGCACCTAAATCGAAGGTAGAGGAGTTGAGTGGGCAATCATTTTGAAACACTTAAAGGCTTGATCCCGGAAATATCAACTTAGAATTTTCACATGTGTTATGAGTTGAGAACGTTAACTTCGTGTGCTTAATAATAATAAAAAGAGGTTGAACATTGGTATGACTGAAAAAGTCAGGCTTAATAGATACTGGGGGCGAAGAGCACCATGCCTAGAATACTGTACTATTTTGCTAATTTGAGCTAAGCTCAAGCCAATGCAAGTGTTAAGTGAATAAGGACCTAGTTTGATTTTGTGGCCTTTGACACTCGAGCGATTAAGCCCTTAGGAATGTCTCCACATTTGATACCCTAAAGCCATCTGGTTTAGGAGTTATTGGCCTAAAACTCGTTACACGGGTGTCATAGAAAGCCTAAGAGGATCAAACATTGCACATGGTCTAGCCTCTAATGTTTCGAGTTGAAAGTGCATAAGATAAATCCGAAAGTGGAATGAAGTGATGAATTTTTAAGTGGCTATGAAGTTGTATTCAATTCTCGTACCATGTGAATAATCAAAAGTTGATAAATATGGGTTAATGTTTGAAAAGTGGTAAGAATGCCACTTGACTATAATACTTGAGATTTATTACACTACACCCTTAGGATGATCTTTTCAATGTTAAGGCGTAACATGAGCAAATGTGTGATGTGTATATATATTTGTAATTTGAGCTTAAACAGATGAATTCATACCATTGTGTGCTATTAATCATTGTAATTTACGTTGAGTGATCGGGGTTGAAAATCTTTCGATTTTGTGGGTATATCGTCTGCAAACCCTCACGAGACTATAACTCGTCCTTTGAGGTAACTAAAAGGTTCAAAGGCTTGTTGCATTCGCTAAATGCAACCGTTTACTCCACGAAAGTGAGTTAGGTAGTTTTCTTTTTGTTTCTCTCTTTGATTGATGATGTTTCCTTATCTTAAAACTCTTATTGCTCGAGGACGATCAATTGATAAGTGTGGGGCAGTTGATAAGAGGCATTTTTACGTATTTTTAAGCCCCTTTGCGTTTATGTCTTAGGTTCATTTATCGCTTGATTCTTGCCACATGTGCGTTTAATTCGTGCATTAAGTGATTTCAGGTCTTAAATGGATACAATCAAAGAACGGGATGAAAAATGACGTATAAAACAAGTTTAGGCCAAATTGCTACGCACCCCTACGCCTAGGCGCCATCTTGCCCACGCCCGGGCGCCGTATCTGCATTTGTTTCCACGGTTGAGCGCTATTTTCTTATGTTTAGAGACCGAATTGGATGAAGTTTCCTTCTACAAAGTTGTAGAACTATGTGTTAGCTTCAAATGAGGACTTGAATCATCCAAATCGGAGTTTTGTGGAGAGAGTTATGAAGGAAATACAATTACTGCGCCAGACAGAGGCAAATACTCCCAACATTCTGCTGACGGCGCCCGAGCGCCATAATTCCTGCGCCTAGGCGTGGCCACATCCGAGATTTGATTCCTTTCAGCCAAAAGATCATCATTTGATGGGGGAATGGAACATTTAAAGCCAAGAGGTCATCACATGTATGAGGGGGATGTCATAAGTATGTTTCTTAATAGATCTACTTTAGGGAATTTTATACTACTCACTTTAAGAGTAGTGGAGGACACACTAGGGGAGACATACACATGAGGAGCTGATTTGTGGTGGTCTTCTTAAGGAGTTTTGAGCACAATTGACCGAGACATGAGGGAGGAGGAGAGAGAGAGAGGCATTTTGGCCATCACTTTTCACTCATCATCATTCATCACCATTTCTTCATCACTTTTGGAGGGGAACAAAGAGAGAGGAGCTAAGGATTGAAGATCAAGAGAGCAAAGATCCATCATCAATCAATTGAGGGAGTTTTAATTATTTGCATTTACATGTTTATTTCCATGAGTATGTATATGTTTGTATTAGATTTTCTTAAGGCTTTGATGAGAGGCTAATATTGTAGAACTAAGGCCATGTGAAGGCCAAATTTATGAATCAATATATGTGAGGTTGCTCTTTGTATTAATTCTCCTATTGCTTTGTGTGTTAATTCTATGCTTTTATTCCAATCATGTGTTTGATCACCATATGCTTGCTATCTTGCCTAATCTAGTTGTTCGAGAGAAAATAGATTAGGGTGCAAGAGAATTAACACATCATCCGAAACAAATAAGGGATTGCCCTAGAAATAGGTAAAGATTCCCGGGTGTTGTTAGCCGGATTCGTTCGGGGAAGCTCTAGAACGTTAATGCGTGATTTTTGATTAGATTCTCGGATAGACATATTTAGAGAACCGTCAATTAATCATAGGATTATTATGTGCCGAGACATCGGGTAATGATTAATTTAGGAGTTTCCACCAAAGCAATAGGAGTCTAATAATTCGAAGAGTAGCTCATATATATTGACGAGTAGATTCGGTTGTAGCATGTGCCTTAGTCATTTTATCATACGTGAGATTAAATCTATAGTACGTTTCTCTTTGGTTCTTCGTTTGTTTAATCTTTTTCTTGCACTTTACTTTAATTGTCTTATCTTTTATCGAAAATCATTAACTAGAATTCAAGTCCTTGTGGTTCGACAACCCGGACTTTTTGTCCACTTATTACTACACACGTTTAGTGCACTTGCTATCATAGCACGTTAGCTTTTAGCGTGTCACCAAATAATGCTCTTTAATTAGAGTACGGGGGGTGCTCAAACTCTGGCATAGAATCTAAACTTTGGGGTCCGCAAAACGGGGATCGTAGGGAGTCTCGGGCTCATTAGAGGAACCCTCACCAATTTTCTTCTTGCCTTTGGACTATTTAGTGGTTGTTTTCGGCATTCTCAAACGACAAATGGGCGTTGTAGAGGCGTAAATTGAATCCCAAGTTCTCGACTCTACCCTAATTCAACCAACCCAACAACAAAAACCACAATACCCAACAACACTCCACAAACAGCTTTCAACCCACAATCCAACAACAACAAACCACAATATCCACAAATTTCACAAAAAATATGCACCAAATATCACGGCCAATGCCCCAAATCCTCAAAAGGATAATGGCTTCCCACAAACACAAAATCCACACCACTATTCGGCTAAAATCGGGGATATAAGAAGAAGATAGCCAAAACTCACCTTTTTCCCAAAAATTGGTGCAACAATTTGGATGTGTAAGGAACCCACTGCGTGGCGAAGAGTGATGGTGGAAATCGGCGGTGGAGAAAGGTG
Organism: Buddleja alternifolia; assembly: GCA_019426215.1. Classification (NCBI taxonomy): domain Eukaryota; kingdom Viridiplantae; phylum Streptophyta; class Magnoliopsida; order Lamiales; family Scrophulariaceae; genus Buddleja; species Buddleja alternifolia. The sequence goes on from WHWC01000179.1 coordinate 66,497, forward strand.
GAGATGGCCGACATGAGCGAGAGGATCGCCGAAAATCGCTTTTGGAGAGGGGGTTCGGAGGAAATTGAGAAATTTTGACCGTTTTGACCAAGAAATTACATAAGTACAGTAAATGGCGCCTAGGCGCCTAACTGCGTACCTGAATGTGGCGTTGAGATCCTTCGGCGCCTAGGCGCTCAATTTGTGGCGCTCGGGTGCGTATCTGGTGGCGCTCGGGCGCCATGATGCGAAGCAAAATGAGCTCCTGGAATTCCTAGGCGCCTAGGCGAGGTATGATCGGCGCCAGGGCGCGGGTCACCTATTGTGCAGGATATTCGTTTCCTGTTTCAAAAGAAGAATAAAAACACTTAAACACGAACCAACAAGGATTTAAAGTGAGAAAATAAAGCAACGAACGGGAAAACACGAGAAAATGAAAAAGAAACGGAAAGAAAGCTTGGGTTGCCACCCAAGAAGCGCTAGTTTAGAGTCGTTAGCTCGACTTAAGGTGATAAACCATGGAGGGTCCTCGAGGATGATGGACACTTTGTCTCTCGGTCCATCCAGCCAGGCATATGGTTTCAAACGTTGAGCGTTAGTCAAGAAAGTCTGTCCATTATCCGTTGTAAGCTCGACGGCGCCCGATGGATAGGCATGGGAAATAAAAAATGGGCCCAACCATCGAGACTTAAGCTTCCCGGGGAAGAGTCGGAGTCAAGAGTTGTATAGTAACACCCTCTCTCCTTTATGGAACTCCCGGGGGAGGATATGCTTGTCATGCCACATTTTGGTACGCTCCTTGTAGAGTTTTGCGTTCTCATAGGCGAGGTGACGCCATTCTTCGAGCTCGTTGAGTTGTAGCAAACGTTGTGTACCTACACGTTGAGAGTTAAAATTCAGAAACTTGATGGCCCAAAAGGCACGACGCTCAAGCTCAACGAGCAAGTGACATGTTTTGCCAAAAATAAGATGATACGGGGACATGCCAATTGGGGTTTTATAGACGGTCCTATAAGCCCAAAGAGCATCATCTAACTTAAGGGACCAATCCTTTCTTGATGCATTGACCGTTTTTTCTAAGATGCGCTTAATCTCTCTATTTGAAACCTCCACTTGGCCACTCGTTTGCGGGTGGTATAGGGTCGAAATTTTATGCCTCACCCCGTACTTGTTCAATAAAATCTCGAACTGTTTGTTGCAAAAGTGGGTGCTCCCGTCACTAATGATGGCTCGGGGAGTTCCAAATCGAGTAAAAATATGCTTCTTTAGAAAATGAGTGACTACCCGAGCATCATTAGTGGGCGAGGCCACGGCTTCCACCCAGTTGGAGACATAGTCTACCGCAACAAGGATGTATTTGTTTGAACTAGAACTGCGGAAAGGGCCCATAAAGTCCATACCCCATACATCGAACAACTCACACTCTAACATGCTATTTAGAGGTGTTTCATGACGTTTAGAGATGTTCCCCATTCGTTGACATCGATCACACGATTTGACATAATGATATGCATCTTTAATAAGAGTAGGCCAGAAGAAACCTGATTGGAGGATCTTAGCTACCGTTTTGGAGGGTCTAAAATGGCCACCCACCACCATATCATGACAATGAGAAAGGATAGAATTCACTTCCGTTTTGGGTATGCAGCGTCGAATTAAGCCATCTGCACAAACTTTTGAATAGAAAGGCTTCTTCCCATAGATATTGCTTCACATCAAATAGAAATTTCTTCTTTTGATGAAAAGTGATATCCGGGGGAAGGAGGCCCGTAACAATGTAATTGGCAAAGTTAGCATACCAAAGTGAAATATTGGCAGAAATAGCAAGGAGTTGTTCATCCCGGAATTCCTCACGAATGGGTGTCTTCATCTAACAGATCATTCACTAGCTCTAATCGTGAGAGGTGGTCAGCTACTACATTCTCGGTGCCTTTCTTATCTTTTATCTCTAAATCAAATTCTTGTAGTAACAAAATCCACTTAAGGAGTCTCGGTTTGGCATCTTTCTTGGCAAGCAAATATTTTAAGGCTGAATGATCGGTGTAAACTATCATTTTGTTTAGCACGAGGTAAGAGTGGAATTTGTCGAATGCAAATACTATGGCTAGTAACTCCTTTTCCGTGGTGGCATAATTCAATTGTGCATCGTTAAGAGTTTTACTAGCATAGTAAATGGTTCGAAATACCTTTTCCTTTCTTTGGCCAAGGACCGCTCCAACTGCGGTGTCACGCGCATGACACATCAACTCGAATGGTAAGCTCCAATCGGGGGGTGACATGATAGGGGCGGAGACCAAACGTTCCTTCAAATCGAGGAAGGCCTGCATACAAGAAGAATTGAAATCAAACAGTTCATCCTTGACAAGCAAATTAGACAAAGGTTTCGCAATTTTAGAGAAGTTCAAGATAAATCGCCTATAGAAACCGGCATGCCCGAGAAAACTCCTAAAGGCTTTGACTGAAGTGGAGGGGGGGGGGAGTTTTTCTATGACCTCAATCTTGGCTTGGTCCACTTTGATCCCTTTTTGAGAGATCTTGTGGCCAAGCACAATCCCCTCCCAGACCATTAAATGACATTTTTCCCAGTTTAAAACAAGGTTGGTTTCCTCACAACGTTTTAGCACATTATTCAAATGAGCAAGACATGTATCAAAAGTTGTTCCGAACACAGAAAAGTCGTCCATAAAAATTTCGAGGAAATCTTCAACCATATCATGAAAAATCGCCATCATGCATCTTTGAAAGGTGGTCGGGGCATTACACAAGCCAAATGGCATCCTTCTATAAGCAAATGTGCCATAAGGACAAGTGAAAGTGGTTTTCTCTTGGTCCTCGGGATCTATGACAATTTGATTATAGCTGAAGTAACCATCGAGAAAACAATAGAAATCATGCCCGGCTAACCTGTCAAGCATTTGGTCAATAAAAGGGAGGGGGAAATGATCCTTACGGGTGGCATCATTAGATTTACGGTAATCTATACACAAACGCCACCCGCTAAGCATACGAGTTGGGGTCAATTCATTATTCGCATTCTCAATTACCGTTATCCCCCCTTTCTTGGGCACCACTTGGGTAGGGCTCACCCACGCACTATCAGAAATAGGATAGATTATACCTGAATCGAGCAATTTTATCACTTCCTTCTTTACTACCTCTTGTATTTGTGGGTTTGACCTCCGTTGTGGTTGGCGTGTAGGCTTGGCGGAGTCCTCCATAAGTATCTTGTGCATACATATCGCTGGACTAATGCCTTTGATGTCCGCAATTTTCCACCCGAAAGCTTGTTTGTGAGACCTCAACACTATCATTAGTTGCTCTTCTTGTGGTCCTGAAAGAGACGAACAAATGATCAATGGTAGTGTCTCATCATTGTTTAAGTACACATATTTAAGGTGGGAGGGGAGGGGTTTGAGTTCGAGAGAAGGGGGTTCTTAAATAGATGGGCGAGTGACTCCCGACAATGATCTATCAACTTTGATGAAGCCTCTCGAATGATAGGAAGATTTGCATTCCAAGCTTAGAACGCTTTCTACTTGATCATCACTCTCCGAGTCCACTTGTATAGAGTTCATAGGATCCCATTCGAATGAATTTTCAATCGTATTGCCCTGTAAATACTCAACAATCAACGGGTTAAACGTATCAATTAGAAAACACGAGTCATGATCAAGAGGGTGTTTGAGGACTTTGTAGACGTCAAAGGTAACCTTATCGTCGCCCACATTCATAGTTAGCTTACCATTAGCAATGTCAATCACCGCCTTACCCGTGGCTAGGAATGGTCTCCCTAGGAATAATGGCACCTCCACATCTTCCTCCACATCAAGGACCACAAAATCAACCGGGAAATAAAACTTGTCGACTTGGACAATAACATCTTCGATTATCCCCTTAGGCCTCATGATTGATTGATCGGCGAGTTGAAGGCTCATTGAGGTCGGCCTGGGATTGCCAAGGCCTAACTTCTTAAATAGCAAATACGGGAGAAGATTGATACTAGCCCCCGAGTCACATAACACTTTCTTGAACGACAGACCCAATTGTGCACGGGATTGTGAGGCTCCCGGGATCTTGAAGTCTAGTTGGCAATTTATTGAGCAATACGGTGGAGCATTCTTCAGTGAGACACAGCATCTCATTCTCCCCCCACTTCTGTTTGTTGGAGAGTATGTCTTTGAAGAACTTTACATAATTCGGGATTTGGAGAATGGCATCAATAAACGGAATGTTAATCCTAACCTCACGAAGGATCGCTAAAATTCAAAGAAAGCTCGGATCCATCTCCTTCTTCTTCTTGTGTGCATTTGGGAAGGGGAGACGAACCTCGATAGGAGGAGAAGGCGTTGGAGTTGAGGAATTAAAACCAGGTGAAACAGGAGGCGACACCTGGGCGTGTATATTGGCGCCTAGGCGCAGATCTTTTAGCATCTGGGCGTGTAACATAGGGCGCTCGGACGCGTGACTCCGAACTGATTCATCTTGCAAGGGCGTGGGTGGCGCTTGGGCACCGTATGATGGGCGCCTAGGCGCGGAATTGTGAAGCTCCTGTTTAGAGCAGGGGAGATCTGGCGCCTGGCCGCCATAAGAGGAGCGCTTAGGCGCCGATGTACTGGCAGTTTCACTCTCCAATTGTTTCCCACTTCTCAAGGCTATGGCATTGCATTGAGCCTTCGGGTTTTTTTTGTGTCGCTTGGTAGAGTCCCCGTGGCTCTACCATTCACCGCATTGGAAATTTGACCCACTTGTGTTCGCAAATCCTTCATCTCCATAAACATATCCTTCGTCATACTCCGAAGTTCGTTGAACGACGTATCAGACTTCTTCATGTGAGCATCGAGTCTCTCATCGGCTGTGGGAGGTCGCACTTGGACTTGACCTTGACCTTGACCTTGTCCATTAAAGTTGCCTTGCCTCGGGGGTGGGTTATTGAAAGGTGGCCATGGAGCTTGATAGATCCCCGGTTGTGCGTTTTGTGCGGGGTTGGGCCTTTTTGGAAAAAAATTAGGTACATGAAAGTTCAACCGAGGTCGATTGTGATTCCCCACATAATTGACGTCTCCAACCTCCGGTTCCAAGGCCACTACTCCCTCAATTAATTCCTCAACACAAGCAAGCTTTTTAGAGGATAAGGCCTCTTCATCATTGGGATAAAGCTCATCTTCTCGGGCCAATTGTTCTATTTTGACCCATACACATTGACAATCTAACCCAAGGAGATGTAGTACTTGTCCATTCAAACCAAAATTCCGAATACATGACCGAACTCCATCATGGAAATGTAGTACTTGTCCATTCAAACCAAAATTATGATCGGGCCATTTTCGGAGCATGCCCTTATATCTAGCCCAAGTCTCGGCTAAAGACTCATTGCTCCTTTGCCTAAACCCTTTAATATTACTCCGGAGCTCATTGATTTTGGAGTGTGGGAAGAATATATTTAAAAAGGCATCGACCAACTCACCCCACGTCGTAATAGATTGCGGAGGTAAGGATTTGTACCATGTTGTAGCCTTGTCCTTCAACGAGAAATGGAAGACTCTTAGACGAATCGCATCAAGATCCCGTGGGTGATATTGAATGGTCACAAGAGCATCGTCTATAGTTTCTAAATGAGCGTGAGGTGATTCGTGCGGTTCTCCATAGAAGGGTTCTCCTTGCACCATACTAAATATGTGAGCCAGAATGTGGTAGTTTGCTGCGAAGAAATTAGGCAAGACTACGGGCCCCGGAATGGTATGGACCCTAGGTGGTAAGCTACCTCATTCAGTGAACCGACGGGAGTTGTTGAGGAGGAATGCTCGCGTTATGCGATGGCTGGATTCAACAAGTAGCAACCACCTTGTAACCACTCCCTGTTTATCCGGTTAGAAGTTCATGTTCAACAAGGAAAATCTTCAAGAATTAGGGAGTTTTTACATTCAAGTTCAAATCTCCTATGACTGGATTGAAATTATTGGCCATTAGGCCGTCTCAATATTTGCTCAATGCCTACTAGCCTACGAGAGATAGAAGATACATCGTTAAACCGACAATTCGGTTTCGGGCTCCATTCACTCGGGGAATTCCTAGACCTTAAATGCATCCTCGTTAGGGTTTTCATATAGAGATATATAGGAAATCGTCGTTTGCTATGCCAAGAGATTGGGTAGGAGCGGGAACCTAAATCACAATCTAAATGCATCGGTTGAACCATGTGCCTTGATCGCTTCTCTCTATTGTTTCCTCCCTTTATTTGGTGTGACCACACAACCTTTCTATCGACCGATTTATCTAACGATTAAACACAAGAACGAAATTAGACTAGTATGGACGAAGCTAATAAGGTGCTGCTTGCAAGTAGAAAAACCACAAGTTCAAAAATTTCCATTCAACCATTTCTCTTACTCGCCTACTAGTCCAAAGAACTCGTTCAATTTCGGGCTCCAACTCGTATAGAGGCTCGTTTGAGGAGCGGGTCATGCATCTAACGATTATGAAATAAACAACAAACTAGGAATTATGAAAACGTAAGCGAAAATCAAAAACTAAAAATAAACAAGTCCCCGGAAACGGCGCCCAAAACTTGACACGCTAATACCTAACGTGCTTTTATAGCAAGTATACTAGTCGTGTAGTAATAAAAATGGACAAAATAAGTCCGGGTTGTCGAACCACGGAGACTTGGATTTTAGCTTATGATTTGCAAATAAACGTAAAGACAAATTAACGGAAAGTAAGAGTAAAACAAGTAAGTAAACAAAGAACAAAAATAAGAGCAAGCAATAGATTGAAACTGAAGTGTGAAAATAGACTAAGGCACTTACAAGACTTGACTTGATCCTCGTTCGCATAAAGACTCTCGTTGAATTATTAGACCTAGTTGCTATGGTGAAAACTCCTAAAGTAAAGAATAACCGATGTCTCGTGATAGACTCCTATACTTAAATGGCGGTTTCCTAAGTATGTCTACCTGGAAATCTAACCTCTAAGCATGCATTGAAGAACTAGAGTTTACTCGATTAGAATCGAACGACTTCACCCGGGAGTCTTTACCTATGTCTAGGGCAACTCCTATTTAGTTCGGCGATGTTATAAATCCCTTGCACCCTAGCTTAACTCTTTCTTAAGATGCTAAACTAGGCAATTTATAATACATATGGTGATCAATCACATGTAAGAAACATAATCACAAATTCATAACACATAGCCATATAGGAATTAATTCAACGATTATCAATAGTACGAATAATTCACAAATCAATTCTTACAAGGCCTTAGCCATATGAATTTAGCCCATAACTATTAGTCTAGAAGAATTCAACATGTTCATATACATAAATGTAAACATAAAATGCAATAAACAATGAATAAACTCCCTATAAGGTTGAATGGTGATTGATCCTCTAATGGAGCTTCAATACTTAGCTCTTATCCTCTTCTTGCCCTTCAAGATCAGTGAAATTATGGCCCAAAACCGAGAAATATGCTCCCAATTCTCCAGATTTCGAACCCTTCAAATGAATTGAAAAATCCAATTTTATACTTCCAGAATTCTGTTATCGCGGCGTCTGGGCGCGCGTCAATCGACGCCTAGGCGCAGCCTACGTGGCGTGTGTTTCTTGAGGCAAAAGCTCAGGGGCGCCCAGGCGTGGAGAATGGAGGCGCCTAGGCGTGGGAGGTGTGGCGCCTAGGAGCGGGTGTTCAGGCGCCTAGGCATGGCTCTCCGAAGCCTGACTTCTGTCTGCTGGGATCGCGCCTGGGCGCTGGTAAAGTGGCGCCTGGGCGGCTCACTACGAAGCTTTGAGTAGAGTTGGATAAATGAGTCAACTTTTGCCCTTTTCTTCGTCCATCGTCGCTTACTACTTGAAATCACTTTACACACATATTAAACGCACGAGTGGCATGAAATAAACTATGTACGGGCCAGAAGTTTCACTAAAAAGGTCTAAAAACTCATGCAAAAATGACTCCTATCAGTGGCCTTCGGGCCACACGCTGGGCGCACGCTATGTGCACACAACGGCGTGCGCACGGCCTGGTCACGCGGCCAGGCCACTACCGTGCGTTGGGCGCTCCGCGCCTGTCCGCGAGCCTAAAGGGCCGGGTTATTGTTCCTCGGGTCCAATTTTTTAAATAAATGGGTTTTGGGCTATTTTAATTATCCGGGTAGGTCAAAAGGATGATGACCCGGATTTAATTAAATAAGCCCAAATTATTTTATTTAAAAATATGGACTCTTCAATAAATTAGTTTTGGGCCTAATTAATTGAAATTAAATATGCCAATGGTTGGTATTGATATTTTATGAAATCAAGCCCAAATTGTTTTTATTGAATATTATTAATTTAAGTGAAATAATTAATTAATGGTTCTTGGAGAATTTTTAATTAAGTTATTTACTTGAATTAAAAGATTCTCACTAAATGGTTTATTGTCATGATTATCAACAAAATTTGGAATTTTATTGAGGGAATTAATTAGTTGGACTAATTATTCATTAACTTAATCACCAACATAATTGCTTTATTTTTTCGCGAGCATGTATTATATGATGGTGACATTGTCCATGGGCTTAGGTTGTTTCTTTTTGATTGTATTTCTTTTTATGGGTTGTAAGGGCCGGAATTGAGCTCGTTTATTTTTATTTCTAGAATTATGTATAGGTTGTTAATAATCTCATGTAATAGATTGAAATAGAATAGACCTTTCAAGAGGAGATCAATCCAAAAGAAGAGGAGCTTGGAGCCCACGAAGAATAGCTAGGCTTATATTTCTTTTTTTATTGATGGCCCATTGGCTTGGGCCCTCTAGATAAAGCCCATGGACATATGTGTTGGTTTATTGCTTTCGATGCATGTTCATTAGTTGTATGAAGCATGTGTGTTAACCATATGCGCTATATAAATTGAATAAAGTGCAAAGTGAGACTTAGTTAAAATGTTTAGAACATGAATTCTCCCAAGCAAAAATTGATACTAAGTTAGTAAGGGGTGCTAGGCATCCTTTCCCTCCACTAAACTTAATGAAATTAAGTATTAAACCTAGTATATGGCATCTTCCCAGTAAGTGGGAGTCATATATCAAGATTTAATTCTATAATTTTATTAAGTGCATTAGATGCCTTAATCGAGACATATTTCACCCCAAATATCGTTAAAGGGTTGCAAGGTGAAATTCAAATGTTAGATTATGAGGAGCTAGTGGGAGTAAACTTAGGTAGTCCACTAAGCCTATAAATCGTTAAAGGGTTGCGGTTTTGGTGGATTATGGGAAAAAGAAGATTGAACCATCTATTGGATAGATTGATGTTGGACATCACTTTAATTAAAATAATGGACCAAATATCGTTAAAGGGTTGCCATCTATTAGATTAATTAAAGAAATCAATCCCCACCATGAAGTACATTGCAACGATCACTTCCGTTTTTCACAGTGGGAGTGTGAATCTCGAAAAATGTAGTGGGAGCCAAGTTATAAGTCGAAGTCCTTGATTTTAAACTTGGTTTTAGTTAAGTTACACAAGTTTTATAAAGTCTGGTTTATTTTCTGCAGCTAATTTTAAATTATCTCTCTCAAAACAAAAATGACTATCAACCCACTTTCCGTTTTACTCGAAATGAACATCCTTACCGGACCCAACTACGTGGATTGGCTAAGGAACTTGAGAATAGTTCTCAACATGGAGTCCTTGGGATACGTGTTGGACATAGACATCCCCGCTCCTTCTGCCAGAACACTTGCCAACGAGGAAAAAGTCCAAGCTCATGAAAAATGGGTAAAGGACGACGTCCGAGTGCATGGGTACATTCTCGGCTCAATGACAAACGAGCTTCAGAGGTCCCACGAGAAGATGACCACAGCGAGGGCTATCTTGGCACACTTGGTCGAGCTCTATGGTAAGCACTGCCGTACTGCTAGATATGAGATATCTAAAGAGCTCTTCGGGGCCAAAATGAAAGAAAGTGAGAAAGTTGGGGATCATGTCCTCAAGATGATCTCGAGGATCGAAAGATTGGAGGCTCTCGATTTTACAATGAACCCACATCTTCAAACTGATCTCATTTTGCAATCTTTTCCTGATTCTTTTTCCGAATTTGTTATGAACTTCAATTGCAATGAGATTTAATGCAACTTAGCTGGGCTAAAGAATAAATTAAACACTGCACAATCTCAATTGAAGCCCAAGAGAAAGAAAACTGCATTGGTTATCTCTTCTGGGCCTAAACGAGCGAAGAATAAGAAAAAGAAAGCCAAGAAGCAGAGTGGCGAACTTGGAGCTCAGGGTGTTGTCGACAAAGGAAAAGGGAAAGCTCCTGTGAATCACAAGCGTAAAGGGCCACTGGAGAAGGAATTGTCCGAACATGTGGCCGGGCGCACAAGGTACGGAACTTTGTGTTCATGAAACTTATTGTTCTATGACCGTCTTCTCAACATCTTGGATTCTTGATTCTGGACCAAGTGCTCACATTTGTTGTATGAATCAGGATCTGGTGCGAGGAAGGAAGCTGGACAGTGATGAGGTGAAGATCAAAGTAGGCAGCGGGCATAGCGTCGCAGCTACTGGAATTGGATCTACCTCATTGCTTTTAAATTCTGGACATATACTATTTCTGGATAATGTTTTAGTTTTGCCCAATGGGCTTAAAAACATTATTTCTATTCCCGTTTTAGTTAAACTTGGTTACACTTTCCATTTTATTGATGAACGATGCAACATTTATTATGGTAATAAATTAGTAGGCTTTGCTTCTTTAATAAATGGATTGTATTACCTTAATGTCCAAAATGAGTGTTCCGTGAATACTATGCAAAGGAAACGTAGTAGGCTTGGAATAAATCAAAGATTGATTTGGCATCTTAGCCTAGTCCATGCCGGCGAACATAAGATTCGCAAAATGGAGAAAGATGGACTAATTGGCCCATTGGGATTGGATCCCTATCCTACTTGTGAATCTTGTCTCAAAGGCAAGATGGCTAGATCCCCCTTCACAGGGACGTTTGAAAGAGCCTCACAAATCTTAGGCTTAGTGCATACTGATGTTTGTGGTCCATTTGGAGAAATGGCACGAGGAGGTTTCCTTTACTTCATCACCTTTACTGATGACCATTCAAGATATGGTCCAGTGTACATGATGAGGCATAAGTCTAAATCCATTGAAAAGTTCAAGGAATTCAAGGCTTTAGTGCAAAATCAAACTGGTCATCATATAAAAACCCTTCGATCAGATCGAGGAGGAGAATATATGAGCAACAAATTTGACGTATACCTCTGAGAGAATGGTATAGTGTTGCAGCTCACACCTCCAGCGACACCAAAGTTAAATGGAGTAGCTGAGCGAAGGAATCGAACTTTGTTGGACATGGTTTGCTCTATGCTCAGCTACACTGACTTACCCATTTCATTGTGGGGTCATGCGATGCTTACAACTGTACACATTTTAAATAGATGTCCCTCCAAGTCCGTTCCTGTGACTCCCTATGAGATATGGAGGAATAGGAAACCAAGTCTTAATCACATCAAGATTTGGGGATGTCCGGCTTATGTCAAAAGTGGACAAGTTGGAGGCTAAATCCTTGAAGGGACGTTTCGTTGGATATCCTGAGGATTCAATGTCATGACCCAAAACCTCACTTTTCATTAAATCACACATTAGCATAAATACATGCATTTTGGTAGAGTGATAATTTTCGTTAATTAGACTGTACAATTTATTCAATTTTCGCGATTCGTGCTCGACCCTAAATATTCTATTGAAACATCATCTCATCTTCAACCTCACACACCCCTGAAAGGTGACTTGATTGGATTTTGGGGTCATACTATCATATTGGAATCTTTAAGGAGCAGTTTGTGAATGTTTTTAAAAGAAAGCTGAAATTGAACGTGTCAAGCTCTAAACTCACGGCCATATCTCACTCTTTCAGAAAATGACACCTATAGTATTATCTATATACATAGATAGAGACATATATGCATAGTTACATAAAGATATATTATACACTAAATTCATTTTTCCTTTACCTTCAGGTACGCTCATCATTCCCGTCTTCATTTAGTTTCATGACATAATTGTAAATATTCTTAGTTCATTACTTTGAGTTATTATGGTCAATTAGTCCCTTCAGAATTAGATATCAACTAATTTATATTTAAATATTGTTGGTTTCCTAACATTCAATTTATTAAACTGTTCACGAGTAAAACTAATAATTCGATTTGCTTGACTAATTTGTGTTAAATGGTTAGTTAAGTTCTAAAGCTGCCTATACCCGAGCTTTTGAATGTATAACTAACTTATATATCTTCATTATATGTTTGAAGTGAATTATATGCTTATATTTTAGATGAAGAACACCTGAAGGCCTGAAATAGACAGTAGTTTATGATAAATACATATTTAGTTAACTTGAATGCATGACAACCAGTTTCTGAAATTCCAGTTTCTGAAGTTAGACTTTAAAGCTGTAATTAGGTACCTAAAAGTGAGAATTTGGTTATGTGAAATTTTCTGGATACACTTGATTGTGTCTTGAACATCTCTGTACAATTTCGTAAAGATTGGAGTTCTGTGGATTTATCTAAAAATCGTTGAATAACACTGCCAGTCTGTCCGGCGGGATTGGCAAAGGCTACGGTTGTGAGCTTATTTGACTGATCTGGATATTTTGTATTAATCTGAAACTTTTACTGTCTCATTATACATGTATTTAGAGTATTTTCTAAAAAGGTCGGAATTTTTCAGTTAACAGGGGATTTTCTATTAATTTTTGAGTCTATGGTGTCTGTTTTAGAAAACCTGTTGGGACAGCCTGTTTCGTTAATCGAATCCCCAAAGTGACAAGGAAATTAAATCTGGAATTACTATGTCATATTAGTCAATGTGTTATATCAAAGTTAGTTATGAATTTTGATGTGTTTAATAGGTCGAGATTCCAATAGAGGAGCTGAAAACGCCAACTAGACGAAGATACCTCGACGAACCAATATTTGTGAGTATAATTGGGTGACTTGATAATTCATTCCTTTGATTGATATTTGTAAATGAATCCTTTATTTGTCTACTTGTGTGATTTGGAAGCTTATGGTGTTGTGAACGTGGTTATATGATGATTGGGTGATGGAAACGAATGTGGTGAATATAATTCATTGTGTAATATATGTGAACTACATGAACTTTAACATGGTGAAAATGTTGTTGATGATATGATGATGAAAATGAGATACATGATATGAAAATGCATTCATCAGAGATAAGAGGTTCTGTTATGGCTGCTAATAACACTGAGCCATGTGTTAAAAGAATTTCCAGTATAACTGGACCACAGAGTACCGTACGGCCACCCGAGTTCACTGAACTCCCATGTGTTATATGAATTACTGAGTGTCATGGCCATTATCGTGATCACGAACTACTCTTGGTTATAGCATACCATTAACAGTAAAAGAAAATGAGTAAGCACGTGCATCATGTGTTCGGAATGATAGGAATTGAATGGGAAATGATCATGGATGATGTTCTTATGTGACTTCAAATGATTGATTGGTTGCTGATTTTTGTGTGTTTATGGGATGTTAAATATCTCGTTACATGATTATACCTGCTGAGTTTGCGACTCACCAAACGCAATGTTGTTTTTTTTTTAGTGTTGTAGATAGTATCGATCCGTGAAGTTGTGTACATAAAGCTGAAGCATGGATCAAAGGTCGGCTGGCTAGTTTTCAAGTCCTTCTCCCTCAGCTCATCATTTGCATATCATATAGGGCTTCTTTTGGTCGCTTGTAAAGGATAATTCCTAGATGTGTATATATTTTCCCTATGTTCATGTGTGAAAGTTGTGAAACTAGCAAAGGTTGATGCTTCCGCTTGTATATGATGGTCGAATGGGTAAAATATAAATGTGTGCTTTTATTCTCTATGTATTTCGGTAAGGGTGTTACATTCAATGGGATACCTCTTTTACCTGCACAATGATCAAAGGATCATTGTAGCTTTACAAGCCCACTTTCTTGAAGATGAGTTCATTCAAGAAGGAGGAGCGGGTAGAAAGATTGTTCTAGAAGAACAAAATGAGACTCCAGTGGATACATCTACACAGGAAGTGAGAACCGAAACTTCTATAACACAACCACAACCACAACCATGAAGATCAAGTAGAGTACCTCAACCGCTTGAGAGGTACGGATATCTAGTACAGAGGGAGTTAGATCTTCATTCTGTATTAGAGGAGGATCATGGAGATGATCCCTTCACTTTTGATCAAGCAATGGTGGATGTGGATGCTACTAGATGGCGCGAAGCTATGCAAACTGACATCGATTCGATGGATGCAAACCAAGTCTGGAAACTTGTAGACCAACCTGAAGGGGTAAAACCAATCGGGTGCAAATGGATCTATAAAGAGAAAGATTGGTGTTGATGGCAAGGTTGACACCTATAAAGCCAGGCTAGTGGCGAAAGAGTATTGTCAAAAAGAAGGAATTGACTACCAAGAAACCTTTTCGCCAGTGGCTATGATCAAATCTATAAGGATTTTACTTGCAATAGCCGCACACCTAGATTATGAAATATGACAAATGGATGTCAAAACTGCTTTCCTAAATGGCTTCCTAGATGAGGATATCTATATGGAACAGCTTAAAGGTTTTGTATCCGAGGAGCATACTCATAAGGTGTGTAAGCTTGAGAGATTCGTTTATGGACTCAAGCAAGCATCCCGTAGGTAGAATCTACGTTTTGATGAGGCTGTCAAAGGATTTGACTTCTTCAAGAACGAAGATGAGCCATGTGTTTACAAGAAGTTTAGTGGGAGCAAGATAACATTCCTTGTGTTATATGTAGATGACATAGTACTCATACGGAATGATAAAGGAATGCTCACCACTGTAAAGAAGTGGCTTTCGAGTACTTTCTCCATGAAAGACTTGGGAGAGGCAACTTATATTCTAGGGATTCGAATCTATAGAGATCGGACACATAGAATGATAGGGCTCTCCCAAGCCCTTTACGTAGAAAAGGTCCTAAAGAGATATAAGATGGAGGATTCTAAGAAAGGGTTCCTGGCAATGAGGCATGGGATACATCTCTCAAAAACTATGTGTCCTCAAAGTGAGGAAGATAGAAAGGAAATGAGCACTGTGCCCTTTACAGCAGCAGTGGGTAGCCTGATGTACGCGTTGTTGTGTACTAGACATGACATTGCTTATTCGGTAAACGTTGTTAGTCGATTTCAAGCAAACCCAGGCAAAGAACATTGGATAGCTGTGAAGAATATCCTAAAGTATCTGAAGAGAACCAAGGATATGATTCTCATCTATGGGAGTGGTAGCCTAAGAGTGGACGGGTACACTGATTCAAATTTTCAATCTGATGTCGATGACCGAAAATCCACCTCAGGATTCGTATTCACCCTCAATGGTGGGGCGGTAACTTGGAAAAGTTCCAAGCAAAGCACAACCACGGATTCCACTACAAAGGCTGAATACATAGCTGCCTCTGAGGCAGCTAAAGAAGCTATTTGGATAAGAACGTTCATAGAAGAACTTCAAGTGGTTCCTAGCATAAAGCTCTCGTTGCCACTTTATTGTGACCACACTGGAGCAATAGCGCAAGCAAAGGAACCTAGGTCTCACAACAAGTCCAAACACATTGAGAGGAGATATCACATTATAAGAGAGATCGTTGCACGAGAAGAAATATCTGTTCAGAAAATAGCCTCAGCTGACAATGTCGCTGATCCATTGACCAAGCCATTGGCACAGGCGGTGCTAGAAAAACATCTCGAAGGGATGGGTATTAAATACAATAGCAAATTGCATTGAGTGCAAGTGGGAGATTGCTAGAGTGTATGCGCCCTCAAATGCCATAAAGAGGATAGATTTATAGGGCATTAACATGTTACTAAACAATATTTTATTATATATAAGGCATTGTCTTGTTGTTTTCTTATAGGCATTTGTAAGGTATTAATAAACAACATAAAGTCCTTGAGTATAAGGCAAACCTTCTACTTCCTAAGGGATAGGAAGATTGGCACTGAAGGGTTTGATCCTTATTCTCTAAATGGGGGTTCGCAAGTCTAAGAAAGTATTTGACTGGACATCGATACAGAACACGGACTTGCATGATATAAGTTTTGACAAGACAAAGTGTCAGTTGAACACTATGAGAATGATAGTGGGAACTTATATCATGGACATATAAGTTGGACTAATATGTTCGAACACGGTTCGCATCAGTTTCATCACATGGGTATTCACTCACTGACAGTCAATGATGAAACTGATAAGTTGTGATAGGTACGCATGAACCTTAGACTTGAGGAGTCGAGTTGAAGATGTACTTGTGACATCAAGTCTGTCATTACAGTAGTTACATCCAAATCACCCTTTGGTGGGATCAACCTCGAAGTGCGACTTGATGGGCAAGTAGCATTGTTAACGGATTAGCAAAATGGGATTATTTTCTCATAAGTGAATGAGCTAAATATCCTATGCAGTCATGAATAAGTGAGGTTAAAAGTCTTTGGCCAAAGCATTAAAATGACCTCGACTCATTATGAGCTAAGCATATGGTCAAGTCATGTGAGTTTGACTAAAACCATGACTCTCACTTGACTGGGATATAAGAGTAAAAGGTTTATACACATACGGTATTCACAGCGTATATGGTTTGGAATGATCCTATTCATTCGTTCTCAATAGGGATACGATGTGAGCCACGTGACTGTCTAGGTGCTTCTCACATCCTTTTGGTTTCCTCCCAATTGCCTTTTAAGACGAATCTAAAGAGTCGCGCTTAAAGGAAGTGCAAAAGGAAAATCGTGGGAAAAGACTTGAGAGAATTTTCGGTATTGGTTATCGAGATTAATTAATTAATCATTAGATAATTTTATTAATTAATTAAGTTAATGAATTAATTAATTCCTCACGGGAATTTAATCATAATATTAACATGAATTTAATTGATTTATTTATTGGATAAATAATATTAATTATTTAATTAATTATTAACCTTACAAGTGGGCGTTCAAAGTGGACGCCCATATGGGCTTGAAGAGCCTAGGTTATTATTTTCTATTGTAGTATATGTATATACTACTTAGTGGAAAAATAACTAGGTCAAGAGAATAAACATACAATCTTTCTCTCCAAGTCATAATCTCTTGCCTTCCTCTCTCACACTAGCCGTCCATCAAGGTGAAGAAGAAGGTGGATTTTTGTTTTTGACTCCGGCGTGGCGATTTAGAGACAGCGACTGATTTTCTGTTCAAGAAAAGGATTGCAAAGTTGGTACAAATTTCAACATACGCGAGAACGGTAATTGATTTTGAAAACCCAATTTAAATACAAGAAATAGAGATGAGCCACTGGGATTAATTTTATAATTCTTCCGCTGCGTTTTTATTTTTATGCAATTTTTCCCAACAGACGTGATACTCTTTCTTCTCTAGTGCATTTGATGCCTTCATATAGAAGCGAATTCCGCCCCATATATTGTTCAAGGTTGCAAGGTGGGATTAAATACTTAGACTGAAAGGAGTTGATGGGATAAATGACTCAGATGGAACACCACCTATATATATGAAAAAATTTGCAATTTAGTGATCCATGAGCTAAAGGAGACTGAATCTTCGGATGGACCGAATGGTGTATGACACCACCTCAAAGACCTAACGAGCCATATATCGTTCAAGGTTGCAACTTGTTTAGATCATTGGGAAACTCAATCACTCACCACAAAATCTATCCAATGAGGTTTCCGATTATTGCTGTGGGAGTGCAATGACTCGAGAAAAGTAGTGGGAGACAAGTAAACATTAAGTCCTTGTTTACTTGAGTACATAATAACATATCTAATTGTAAATCTTGGTGTTTTCTGTTTTTAATTATCTCTCTCAATATAACCTGTTAGTGCTTGAGAAAAATGTCCTCACTGGACCATAATACGCTGATTGGATCAGAAGATTGAGAATTGTTCTCAATGACCATTCATTGGAAACTGGACCTTGAACGACATCAATTCCATAGAGATGATGACGATGACAAGTTCTTTGTTCCCTTCATCGACTAGGTCATTGATAACCACAAGGTCAGGGGATAAATGATGAGCTCAATGTGCAGTGAAATAGGTAGCACACATGAAAAACTATGATAATCCTAGATCAATCATGTTGCACACAGAAAAGCTCTTGGAAAGCACGGTAGAAATGTTTGATGTCTGATGTCGAATGAATCAAATACATAAATGACGGATTGGGAAATGTGGGAGACCACATGCTTAAAATGATACCCATGTAGGATAAATTGAGTTCTCTGGATTGCTACATGAACTTTCATTTTCAAGTTAATCTCATCCTTCAGTCAAACCCCAGATCCCTCACCTACTTTGTCAAGTTTTGATATATTTGACAATGAAGGATTGTTTGACTGAGCTTAATAGAAAAGCTTATAAATGCACAAAAGCCATGAGGTGCATTTACTATTCCAATTAAGAGGAAACGGTTGGACGTGTCCAGATTGGAAGGGTGTATCAAGAATGAAATTCCATACAAAAGGTTCAGAGGAAATCGCCCAAAGTAGACAGACACTTGCCTTACTGCATAGAGCAGGGGCATTGAAAAATGTGTCTGTCTTGAGCTGAAAGCTCAATGTACTAGAAGGTATAGAACTTAACCATTCTATGACTATTTTTCTACTTCTTAGATTCCAGATCCCGGAGCTAGCGCTCATGGATGTATTTTGAACCAGGATCTGGAAACAAGTAGAAAACTGGAGGATTGAGGAGATTGGATCTACTTCGATCACTAACGTTTTAAGATAGACTTTTGTGGGCCCTTCTAAGAATGTGGACCGCAAGGTTTTCAGTACTTTATTACTTTCTCGAATGACCATTCTAGTTACGATCTAGAGTGTTCGATTAAGTATAAGTCTGAAGCTCTTGAATTAATCATGAAATTCAAAGGCTGAACTAAAAACAAAACTAGGCGACGTATTAGAAGACCTTTAGGTGACAAATACATGAGGGCCAAGCTTAACAAGTTCTTAGAAGAACAAGTCATATCCTCACAACTTTATACTCCACAGATTCCACAACTAAATGAGATAGCATAAGTGATAGAACCGTACACTATTGGACATGACACGTTTCATACGCATGTCATTGTGGGATCATGTACTGCTTACAGCTTCACTTATTCTAAACACATGTCCCTCGAACTCTGTTCTGAAGACATCATAGATGGTGTGGTAGGAAACTTAGTCTCAAATACATAACAATCTGACGTTACTCCACGCATATAAAGAAGACAAAGGTAGTGAGACTCTAGGATAGATCCTTAAAAGAAGGCTTCATTGGTAATCATGGGATACCTCTTTTACCTGCATGGTGATCAAAGAATCATCGTGGCATAAGATCCTTCGTCAAAGAATGAATTATAGGAAAAAGGATTGTTCTTGGAGAACGATCTTGGAGAACGAACCGATACTCCTTAGGAGACATCTATTCAAGAAACCTAAACTAAACCGAACACGACACAATCACTGTAGAAATGGTCTAGCGGAGTATCTCAACCACCTGAAATATATGGCTACTTGCTATAAGTGCATTATTTATGATTTAGAAGAAGAAAGCCATGGATCTGATCCCTCTGACTATAACCAAACAGCGACGGACATTGGTTCTGCAAAATGTCTAGAAACTATGAAAGCAGAAATGGATCTGATGCATTTAGAGTAATTCTGGACTCTTACCAATCTGCCCAAAGGCGTCAGTATAATAGGGCATGAATGGAGCTATAACAGAAGAATCGATCCGGGTGGCTGGGCTAGCTATGGCAAAAAGATATAGTCAAAAGAAGAGCATTGACTATGAGGAAACCTTTTCACCAATACTCATGATCAAATCCATTAGAATTCTGCTAGCCATAGCTGTAAACCTACACTATGAAATCTAGCAAATGGATGTGAGAAACCGCGCTCTAAAATAAACTTCTCAAGGAGGACATCTATATTGAACAAGCCCAAGCATTTCATATCCAACATAGATTCTCATAAGGTATGTAAACTGAATAAGTCCATTTATGGACTTAGACAGGCGCCCTACAGTTACATTCTTTGATTCGATGAAGAAGTTTATAACTTGAACTTCATCGAGAATGAAGATGACCAAGTGTCTACAAGAAGTCAGTGGGAGCAAGATGACATTCTTGTTGCTATATGTGGATGGCATTCTACTTATAGGGAATGGCAAAGGCCCATTGACTATGGTCCAAGAGATGAATCCCAAGCACATTCTTCATGAAAGACTTGGGAAGAACTACCTATATATCCTTGAGAATTTGCATCTGCTAGGATAGAGCAAATGGAACAATAGGAATTCCCCAAGCCCTCTACTTAGAAAATGCCCTAAAGGATGGACAAATCTAAAGGACGAAATTTGCTCATGATACATGGAGTTCATCTCTCTAATCTATATGTCCTTAAAACTGACAAAGATTAAAGGGAGATGAGTGGCATACCCTATACCTATACAATAGGGATTCTCATGTATGCGATGTTAGAAAAGAAACCGGACCTTGCTTAAAAAGCATGTCATTAAGGTTTCAAGCTAACCTGGGTAAGGGGCATTAGATTGCATTGAGGGGCATCCCAAAAGTACTTTTGAAGGACTAAAACATGGAGAAATAAAAAGTTGGACGGTTACATAGATTCAAATTTTGAATCTGATTTTGATAACTGAAAAACCACACCCGGGTTTGTATTCATTATGAATGGAGGAGCAGTGTCTTAGAAGGATTCCAAGCAAAGCACAACTGCTGATTTCACATTCGAGGTTGAATTCTTGGCGGCCTTGATGGCTGCCAAACAAGTTGTTTGGATTAAGAAGTTTATGGTCAAACTTCAAATGATTCTTAGCATGGAAAGACTGTTTTCACTATAGTATGACAACAATGGAGCTATTGCGCAGGCTAAGGAATCATGGACTCACAACAAATCTAAACACATCAAGAGTAGAAATTATTCGAGAAATCGTTGGATAGAGGCATGGTTGCCGTACAAAAATATCCTCAGCCCACAACATGGCTGACCCACTCACTAGGCCATTATCACAGGTGGTGCTAAAGCGACATCTTGGAAAGATGGGCGCTAGATACCATAACGATTGGCTTTGAGTGCAAGTGGGAGATTGTTAGGTATATGCCCTCAATGCCAATGGTGGAATTAGATTAAGGAGAGCATTTTAGTTTTATTGTATGAACTATTATATTATATAAGGCACTGGGTTTTGTTCATATAAATCTAATGGTATTTAATTGTATTGAACGAATAAGTCCATGAGATTTCAAGATAGACATTCCACCTCTTATGGACAGGAGGAGGCACTGGAATAGTCGAGTACTTAATCTCTTAAACTGGGAGTTCGTGAGTTAACGAATAGTAATTGGGCATTAATATTCAACTCATATGACACCTTCTTTGACAAGGAAGTGTCAGTCTTACACTGATTAAATAGTGGGAGTTGGTGTCATGAATATGATTAATAGAATTAACATATTTGAACTCGACTCACATTAATCCAATCACATGGGTATTTACTATTTGACAGTCAATGATTGGGATTAAGATTACGATAGTGTGTGAACTTTAGATCTGAGGAGTGATTTATAACATGCTTGTAGTATTGGATATGTTATCAGGGTAGTTAGACCCGTATCACCCGATAGGTGGGGTCGACCTCAAAGTACAGTCCAATAGTGTTCGATGTTATAAGATAACTTGCTAAAATGGGATCCACCGTCACGATAGTAAACGAGTATGTGACCTGTACGAGCGTAAGTAATTGAAATTATAAGTCCTTGGCCGAAAAATATAAACTGTCCAGTGATTGTCACTGAGGGTAGTTTGGTAATTTCACATTATTATAATTCTAAGTACAGTATCAAGTTCTATGAGTTTGACTAAACCCTGACTCTTACTTGATCGGGTCACGTCGGTGAAGAGTTTATACGCATACGGTATTCGTAGTCAAGGTTCGTGATGACATGATCATCTCCTTTTCAATTGAGTTATGATTTAGTTCCATGATGCTGGCTAGGTGACAACCTTATCCTTTGAAAACCTCCCATTACCAATTGAATTGAGCCTAGAGAGTCGCTATGTGAAGAAAAGAAATGCTTTTCTATGCTAAGGGTATTTTGGTAAGATCACATTTGATGTGATTGATTAACAAAATGGATAGCATGATTTAATTAGATTAAATAAATTAATTAAATCATATTAATTCTTAAGTTAAATTAATTAAAAATTATAAATTGAATTAAATTAATTGGATTAAAGTAATTAATTTATTGTCTATTGGATTGGACTTGGATTTAATTAATTACACATGGACTAAGATGGAACAAAGCCCGAAAGCCCATTCCACAGGCCTAGTCGGCCACCCCTCACTTATTGGATTAGGGCTTTTATTACTTGGTATAAATTGTTAGCCAGTGTCAGAATTCTATACAACACCCAATTCTGAATCTGACTTTGAGTTAGAAAATCTATGGCAAAAGAAAAGAAAAATTCCTTGCATCTTTTCCAACTAGCTGCCACCGCCATTGTTGCCGGGGAAGAGATCGGAGCTTTCTTAGAGACTTTTCTTCCGCGTGATATCTGGAGGTAGGATTCCCGGTAATTGCTACTATCGTCAAATCGATACGAATCGATTCACACTTCAAGAGGTAAATTGTTTATCTCCTTTTTCTGTCAAGAAATCAACAATGAATCAGATTGATTCATGGTATAGGAATCATTTTTATCGCTGCATTTTTACTCGCACAATTCCCAACAGAATAGACCTTGAAGTCTTTTTCGACTCCAAAAATTTTGTATTAAAATTGAGTTTTGGATGCTTGAAAATATAAGCGCTTAGCTGAGCGTCCACTTGAAGACTATTTTGATAAAGTTAACTTAGACTCAAGATTTGAATACTGTAACCAAATAGGTTTAAGCGTTCAGTTCTTTAATCAGGGTTAACACAGCGGAATGATTTTAAGTCTTCCTTTTAAGAGTTTTTAGCGTCACAAAGATTTTCCTTAGTTGCTTAACTTTTAAGTGATTTTATCAATGTGTTTACTTAACCGATTGTGCAATGATATGATAATAAATATGACGGTAAAGTAAGGAACACAAGATTTAAAAGGTTCGTTGGGTGGTGTAATCCCAACTACGTCCTTCTTCTATTTGAACACTTGGAGGTAATCCACTTAAGTGATTCTCGAAGAATCACACAGAAACTTATACAAAGTAGGGAGAGATGGACATTGATGCCTTGAGTTCCTTGGTTATACAGATTTCTGCTCCAAGACACTTCTATCCTCTTGAGTCTTTCACCCAGAAATAATGCAAGTATCCAACTTTGACTTCACACAGATTGCGAGGCTTGGACGGGGTTTTGTCTAATGGTTTGTTTGATTTTTGGAAAGTTCAAACAACTTGGAATATCTCAATAGTAATGTCGGTTTCTTCTGAAAAGATGTTTGAGATATTGGTTGACTATCTCTGGGGATTGAAGAAAAGCAAAGAGAATGTTTGCTTGAATATTCTGGCTTTTCAAAAAGTTAAGGATTGAGACTTCAATGCAACAGAGATTTGGCTTGTATCGTCGTAGTTTTTTTAGCTTGTTGCTGAAATCCTATTTATAGACTTTCTCGGGTAAAGTGTCTGTTGGACACATGTTCAACCGCGTGTCTTTCACTTTCGCGAGTGAACAACTTTTGTCCTTCTTCCCTGAAAACCTGCTGCAGAAAGTTGGTGTGGCAGTCTTTGTAAAGTTGACAGTCCAATGGGAAGGCTTCTCCGTACGTCTGGAGTACTTATCAAATTTAATGCTCTTATCAGCATTAAATGCCTTTTGAAATAAATGCCTGTTGACAATTAATGATCCGAGAATATTTGCATTAAACTCCTTCTGGACTTAGAAATAAATTCAAGTGAAATCTTGTCTTTAATAGACGCTCATTCAATGCTGAATAAATCCTGTCCTTTAATCAACGCATGGACGCTTGGAAACTTCATCTTCGTTCAGACTTCAGACGCTTGAATCTTCAGACCAATCTACTGATAAACTCACTCAGAATAATATCAGACTCTTAGTTCTGAGACTACTTAGCCTAACAGACTAGAATGAAAATAAATAAAGATTTATACAAAACTAACGCTTAAAGCCTATACATATATTCTAGTAAAGAATAAAACTGACATATTTTGGGGTCTAACAAACATCCTAATTGTCATATCAAACATCTAACATGAAATTCCTAACAATTTCTCCATTTTTGATGATGGCAATACTTACTCTTTTATAGTTCAAGAGTTAGACAGCCAAAATACAAAAGTTAGCTTTGAAAGGTTAGATAAAGTTAGTTAAGGTTAGTTTAAGCCTCAACGAGATGTTTTAGCTGAAAATGCACTTCATTATATTTCAAGAATAGTACAAGCATTTACAACTAAAATATCCAAACCTAAATAAAGAGACAAGAATATAAATAATGAAATGTAAGAGCTCTTAATGTTCTGATTGAGCGTTGGATCTTCTGTACATTTCATCTTTGATTGCTTCAGTTCAGTTGGGTCAATTCCAATATGCCATAGACAAATTCTGAACGCACTTTTAAATTCTATCATTTGCTTCTCCTTAGCTATGGGTTTAGGATCAGTACGCTCTGGGAGAGATGCTCGTTCAATTGGAACGTCAAATTGTTCTAGATAAGCTTGGGAAGGCACTGGAAGATCAGGACTGAATGCTATTGGAGGAAACTTACATGTTCTTCTAGATACTCCAGCAGCAGCTACCATGTTGGGCATCTCGACTCTCTATTAAGCGGAGGAGGAGAAGGAGGAGCAAGAATTACTTGACGCTGGGCTGAGGACTCACAGCTCTTGAACTAGACGCTTTCTTCTTTTCCCCTTTATTCTTTTCCCGCTTATTGCCATCATCAGTTTTCATGAAATGTTCTATGAGAATACTGACTTGATTAGCAATCTGAGCCATAGAAGCCACTAGATCATCAATGCGCCTGTCAATGTCTTCCTTCATTGCAATCTGATTTGCCTGATTAGCGTTAGCCATCTCCTAAAACGCTTTAAGGCTATCAGCAACGACAGTCTGAGCAGCTCCACGCATATGAACAATCTGAGTGTCCATATTCTGTGATTCAATCTTGGATAGATCATCCTTAATCCAGTGGAGAGCTTTTGCATTTTAACTTGCATGATCGGGAACTTCTTCCAAAACTTCTCTCAAAAAAGGACCAAACTCTTGACCAACATCAGAGGTAACCATTTGAGAAATGGGTTGTTTGAATCTAGATGATTACTTCCATAAAGATAAAAACTATTCGCGATTCAGTTACTAAGACTTAGTCTAAAATCTATAAAGATAAAAATTACAAGACAAAAGTAAATTACAACTTTCAAACGCTTATACATCAATCTATGAAAAACAGAAACTTACATTGTATTTTTGGGGTCTAACATTGAATCTTATCTTGTCATCATCAAAACATCTAACATGAAATTTCCTAACATTCTCCCTCAAATGCAGTATGATAGAGGTTAAGTTCTGATATGTTGGTGTCGCATAATCCCGCAGAGTTCTCTGTGCACCAGGTTCAATCCTCTTTACGTCTTCTGCCATTCTATGCTGCTCTCTTTGCTGACGTCTGCCTTTTCGAAAAGTTCGTTCTTATTCTGTATCGATTTTAATAGCAGGTGCACTCAAAGAATGCCTGTGCATCTACCAAAATTCAACTTAAATCAAGAAATTAAGATCAGAGCGAGACAAATAAAATAAAATCAAAAATAAAATTAAATTAAATGTCTAAACTAATAAGAATTAACTTTTTATTGATATTGACTATTCGTTGCCTTCCTCGGCAACGGCGCCAATTTGTTAACCGTCCGTAACAACACGGAATTGAACAAATAATATAGTGAAAAGTAAGATCGTCTCCACAGGGAAGGTTATCAATTACCAAACGAAGTTTATCCTATTATTTAGACTATCGATTATCAAAGATGTAATTTTTAAACTAATTGAAAGAAAAACTTAACAAGAACAGAATTAATTATAAATAATTAAAACAAAGATAATTACAATGAATAATCAATTAACGAAAAGCCTACGGATTAAGATTTCATTAAGGTATTTCTATGGATTATTGACTTTCAATGGATTATCATTCTTGCTTAAATCAAAGACCCAATTTTCTTAAATATATGAATACTCTCCCGAGATCTTCATGAGTACCGAACTAAATTAATTAACGTCACTCCCATGATCAGAAACTATTTTAGATGAATCTATTAAGTTCTATGAATATTGTTTAACTAGTCCCATGCAAAATTACCAATATCCCTATTAAGCAATTTAAACATGTCTATTAAATCTGAACCGATAAACTAATTCACCTCCCGGTACTTCTTAATTCCTCTTAAATCATGCAATTGGTGATCAAGCAATTACAAGCATTAAACACTTCTTAATAGATAAACAAAACAATAATCAAATCCATAAATCATCAATAATCCAATTTAATACGCAAGACTACATCTTAAACCCTAGAAAATAATTTAGCTATGCATAATTAAAGAAAAATAAGAAATAAATTGAATAAACATAAAAATACTCATGTTCAACAATGGAGAAATAGATAAATCCAACTTGAGAAGATGAAACATCTAACTTCAAGAAATCTTCTCCAAGCCTTCTTTTCTTTCTCTCCAAGTCCTCTCACTCAATAATATGACTCTCTAACCTATACTCTAGCCCTAAAAACGTTTTTTTCTCTTTCCTTAACTCAAAAGGAGTTTTAGATACATAAAATAGGCCCATCAAAGTCATTAAATTGGCCCATGAAAATTATAAAAACCCGCAGCTGCACAACTGTGCAGTCTGCCTGTGCAGAATTTTTCTTCTTGAATTAAGAGGAATTAAGAAGTACCGGTTTAAATTAAGAGGAATTAAGAGGAATTTTTACTCTTGATGATGTAGGGATTGAAGATCTTACCCAACAAGCCTCACAAATTAAACTTAGTGATGATGAGGATGATGAGATCATTGTGCCTATTCCTAAAGTTACTCGTGAGGTTACTATTGATAATAATGTTAGAATCGCTAATGATCATCAAAAGAATGATCATCAAGAGCAAATTGGAACTGTGAATGATGTAGCAACTGCGCAAGAGACAAATGGGGATCAAGCGACTGATAACCAAGAATGTCTTAACCCATTCAACCAAATCGTAAATGGCTTAGAGACCATCCACCAGAATTAGTAATTGGAGATATGGAAGCACCTGTTAGAACTAGGTCCGCTACAATAAATGAGGCCATGTTCGCAAGTTTTCTATCTCAAATGGAACCAAAGAAAGTGGATGAAGCTCTCAGTGATTTAAGTTGGGTAGAAGCGATGCAAGAAGAGCTTAACCAATTTGAGAGAAGTAAGGTTTGGACGCTAGTACCAAGGCCAACTCATCAAGGAGTTATTGGGACTAGATGGGTTTTTAGGAACAAAATGGATGAAGATGGCATTGTTATAAGAAACAAAGCTAGATTAGTCACTCAGGGTTATTGTCAAGAAGAGGGTATTGATTTTGATGAAACATATGCTCCAGTAGCCCGTCTTAAAGCGATTAGAATGTTCCTAGTGTTTGCCGCATTTAACAAATTCAAAGTATATCAAATGGACGTAAAGAGTGCTTTCTTGAATGGTAAACTCCAAGAAGAAGTTTATGTGGAGCAACCTCTAGGATTCATCAACAACCATGGCAAAAGTATGGTCTACAAATTGAATAAGGCACTCTATGGCCTTAAACAAGCACCAAGAGCATGGTATGACACTCTTTCTATCTTCCTTATAGGTAAAGGCTTTTCAAAAGGCAGCGTTGACACAACGTTATTTAAAATTACCCATAATGAAGATATTCTCTTAGTCCAAATTTATGCTGATGATATTATATTTGGTTCTACTAACAAGTGATTGTGTGAGAAATTTTCGAAAATGATGCAAGATCAATTTGAAATGAGCATGATGGGTGAATTAACTTTCTTCTTAGGATTACAAGTTAAACAACTCCCTAATGGAATATTTATAAACCAAGCTAAATATACGAAAGATATGATTAAGAAATTTGGTATGGAAAATGCATCATCTTCAAAAATTCCAATGAGCCAAACGCTTAAGTTAAATAAAGATGAATGTGGGAAGAAAATTGATATCACTAACTATAGAGGTATCATTGAATCACTTCTTTATCTTCAGCTAGTAGACCTGATATTATGTTTTCGGTATGCATGTGTGCACGCTTTCAAGTTGATCATAGAGAATCACACTTAAATGCTACCAAGAGAATCCTTAAATACCTAAAAGGCACACAAAATGTGGGCTTATGGTATCCAAGGGACTCTCCTTTTGAACTAATTGGTTATTCAGACGCAGATTTTGCAGGATGCAAAATAGATAGAAAAAGTACTAATGGTACATGTCAATTTCTAGGTGATAGACTTGTTTCGTGGAATAGTAAGAAACAACAATCCATAGCGACTTCTACCGCTGAAGCAGAATATGTAGCCGCTGGGAGCTGTTGTGCACAAATCCTTTGGATGAGGCAACAACTTAGAGATTATGGAACAATCTTAGGTCCTACCCTAATCCATTGTGATAACAAAAGCGCTTTAGCTATGACCCAAAATCCTATCCTTCATTCTAGAACTAAACACATTGACATTAGATACCATTTCTTGCGTGACCATGTTCAAAAGAAAGATATCTCCATGCACTTCATTGGCACTGACAAACAATTGGCAGATGGCAGATATCTTCACCAAAGCGATCAACAAACAACGCTTTCTCACTTTAAGAAGTGAATTAGGTATGATTGATTTCATAAGCGCATCATTCCTTTTATAGGCATACGCTTTAGGGGGAATCCACTTTATATATACATCTAAAGCGTCTTTCAAAATTGAAACGAGTTATCAATTTTAGGGGGAACTTTAAAATTGTACTTGTAACAATCAATAAGCGAATGTGACCAAAAATTATTTTAAATTATTTGCATTGACAACTAGCGCTTATCTTCTTTATGCATGACAAAATCAATCTCTAACGAAAATATGTCTTTCATAAATCAAAGCAATTGATTTTATCCTTAAAATTTAAGAAATTAAATATTTTTTTCATAAAAAGACTTTAGTGTTAAAAAATATTCCCACTTTAACGCTAAGTAGACCCCTTCAAAATTCATGCATAGTTTTTATCGATAAAGGTAACGTGTGCATAAGTACAAAAGATTAGATTTGATACTCCTCACACGTGCCTATCAAATCAAATTGACAGTTAATGATCTCTATCTAAAACCTAGGTAGTTCAGGTCTGCACAAGTCTGATTACGTGTCAATGTACAATCAGGCGCGTGCATTTCACGCTGAAAATTTCAAAAAATTTCCAACATTTTTTCAAATTAAATTGGTAACTGCGGATCCCAAATTTTTGCTTTTTGGTAACTGATAAACTATTTTACCACACTTTTTGCATCCGTATTTTTCATTAAACGGATCAGATTTAAATTCTTTCAAATTTCAAATTCAATGATCTCCCACGTGTCAAAATCGTAGCCATTGAGAAGTTACTTCCTTGCCTCTATTTAAACCCTTCAAGGTCTTTACAGTCAGACTTTATCACTCCAAAAAATCTATCTGCTGTAAATTTCTTCATCTTTCAAGGCAAAAACTTCTCTCTCTTTTTCAAAAAGCTTTCAACATTCAGTAATGGCACCCAAGGCTTCCAAATCTTCCAAAACTTCCAAGTCTGCTTCTGGAAAAACTTCCAGAGCAGAGAAACAAGTCACTTTGGATGCCGAATTTTTGATTAATTGGGATTTCTTGTTCGACAACCAGAACTTCCCTCTCCGGACGATTTTTCCACTTGTCCAAGAGTCTAGTTTGAGAGACATGATCACTACCTTTTTCAACTACTTTGAAGAAGAGTCTCTCTACTTCTTCAACAATGCCCAGATTTCTGAAGACGGAAATTCCATCTCCTGCGTCTTCCCTTTTGCTCGTGAGACCTTTGTTCTCACTCCTTCTTTGATTTCTTCACTGTTGGTTCTACCCAATGATGGTGTTGAGGTAGAACATGTCACTCTCGGCGATGCTACTAAAGTCTGGGAGTTGATCAAGAAAGATGATGTTGAAGCTGCGTATGAGCCAAACTTCAAGAAGAACGATATGAAGGGCGAATACGTTATTCTCGCGGATATATGCGCCAAGAGGATCGAATGCAGAAAGGGGACATTCGATAAAGTTACGAATATCCAGTACAAGATGATGGTGGCCATTCTGACCAAGCTGAAGTTTAATTGGTCTCTCTATGTTTTAAATCGCTTCAAGGCAGCGATGGCCAAGTTTGTTAATCCCAATTCTTATGGGATTGTGTTAAGTAGAATTCTTAGCGCTTGCGGTTATACTAACTCCGTCGGCAAAAAGATTCCAGCGACAAAATTCTACAGTAAGAAAATGATCGGTGAGCTGCAAAAGCCAAGGAAGAGAGGTGGAGCAGTTGTTCCTAAAGAAGAGCGTGAGCGACTTCGTGCTAAAGGAGTTGTTCGCAGTGATGATGAAGATCAAGCATCTTCCTCTTCTTCATAATCCTCTTCGTCTGAAGAAGAAGTGGTGGTCAAGCGACCTAAAAGAAAGATAGTTCTCAAAGTCGCTGAGCCATCCAAGCCAGCCAAGAAACAAAAGCCTGAACCTAAGAAGAAGCAGAAGCCGGAGCCCAAAAAGAAGCAAAAAATTCCCTCTCCTTCTCCTTCTCCTAAATCTCCATCTCTTCCTTCAGCGTTTATCTTCTTTGTTCCCGAGGAAGAGGAAGTAGTAGAAGAAGAGGTACCGCTTGCACAAAGACGTACTCCTCTTTCTACTCCCGCCGTGTCTACAAGCATTTTCGCAGAACCAGTGGTTGGAGAGTCAGTGAGCGTTCCTCCCCCTGACGCTGCTCCTGAAATCAGCTCAGATCCTCAGGACGCTTCTCAATCTGAGAGTGTTCATGGTAAGTATTTGCTAAGGAAATTAGTTTATCCTTTCCTCATTAGTTTCTAAGTTTCTAACGCTAGGATAAAACCTCTTTCAGCGCAATGTGCAACGAGTTTTGAACATGTTCTCAACACTCTTGAAGAATTACGCATTCCCATTCGTGCTGATCCAATAACTTCTTTTCTAGATCTTGATCCAGAAGAAGTTATCCCGGAGCCTGAGGAACCTGTACCGATACAAGAAACAGATCAAGCGACTGAATCAGTCGATGATATTCCTCAGGGTAAGCGATTTAGTCTTTTCTTTTTCAATTTCTACTTAGTGGAAATTTTGCTTGCTTTTCTCAACCGCTTACATGTATCAGCTCAAGATGTACCCCAAGAGGCACCAATCGTTGATGCCCCTCCACCCTCCGAGATTCCAGTTGAAGTGGATGTAGATCTGGCAACTGTTGTGGATATCGCTAAGGAAGCATCTCAAGCCCTTCCTGACGCTGAAACATCATCAGCCAGTGAAGCGACTATAAACGCTGAGCGGTCGATAGAAGTGGCCCCCATCCCAACAGAAGCGATTACCTTTGTTCCTACTCCAACAGGACCTCCTCCTCGTGTCATCGATTTTTTCCCGCGCTGATATACTCCAGATGTTGAATTTTATTATGCCGCCAGAGAACGAGACACTCAGACGCTTGCAGAGCTAGAAATCAATTTCCAAACAACTCTCCATCGGCCCGATATGTCCAACACCAAAAAGTTTGAAGTTTTCGAGCGTATTGCCGATCTAGGACTTTATAACTTGGAGCGACTTCAATCTCTCTTTGAGTATATTCATCGTCCAGTGTTCAACAGAGCTGACTTTGACCAAGAGTGTTTCAATTTCACCGGTCGCTTGGACGAGTCCTTTTATCCTCTTTGTTCCAACAAGATAGTTATCAAGAAACCCCACATGGGCAATTGGAACAAGAATCCTGATGAAGAAGATCTGAACAAGATAGGTTATTCGGCTCTCCCCTCAGTTGTCAAGTCTCCTCAAAATGCTCTCTCTCCTAATCCACTCGAGTTATGGAAAGGAAAAGGACCGCTTGTTGCGGAGTGCCCAAATCCGGTCAACTCGTGGATAGAAGATGAGGCTCGCGAATATCTTGTCAGATTATGGGCAGAAGACTATGACGAAGAGACAGAACGCTTCGAGAAGTTCCTTGCCGCTAGAAAAGATCAGAAGAAAGCGGCTAAGCTTGGAAACAGATGGATGATGGAAACAGCAAGATGGGCTGAAGAATTTGTTCTTCATTTCTACACCCTTGAAGAGGTCATCAAATATCCTTTTTTATTTTAATTTGGAATAGAGTACAGACGCCGAGGTTTTGCAACCTTTTTGCTTCAACAGCGTCAGCACATTGCAGGCAATGTCAGCGCTTTACCACGATATAGACAACCAATCGAAAGCTACATTCGCCAGCAGCTAGCCTTATACAACCAAGGTGGACACTACATCTTGCATCCTCGCCAAGCGTTTGTTCAATGCGTCTTTCCTGATCTCAATGAAGAAGCTTCATCCAGCAAACAACCGCTTCTTCCAGGCCAAAGTCAGATTCGTGTTGATGTTTCCAATGAACACGCTGAGTTTGCTTAGTTCCACAGAGAAATGAGAGCAGTGTTTGAGAATGCCCAAGCGCTGGACATAAGTTTCAATCACTACTCAGGGTTATAATTTCAGAGGATATACTCTCCACCCTGTGCTCTTTAGTCAACAGAATATTCAAGTGGCCAAGATGATTTTGCTAATTCGGCCAGTGGACCAAGAAGCAGCTCAAGCGCTCATGCCATTTATATTGGACTTCTTCGACTGTTATACTTCAGCAATTGATTTTTCGGAAGGTGTATTGTTTGTACGGAAGAGCGTGAAAACGCTATATTCTTTATCCCGCAATCAATCCTGATTAGTCCAACGCATGTGATGGAAGCCCTTGGCCCTCTCTAGGTCATTGGTATTAGAGAACCATCTCCCCCAGTCCAAATTAATGAAGAAGAAATTGCTCCTACTGTGGAAGTCGCTCAACCTCCTGAGGCTTCTTTGCCAGATTCTTCTAGGGGCCCGGTAGTCGAGCCCCCAGCGATTGCAGATCTTATCTTGGATCAAGCGATTGAAGAAGTGCACACGAAAATTGTTGAAGAGCCTGAAGAGCCTTTTGTCAGAGATAAAACCAAAGGTAAGGCTGCAGTTTCTAGTTCTTACAGACTTATTCCGTCTCCAGAGCATCCTTCTTTCGATTCAGATTCTGAGAGTGATTCAGAAGCCAGAGATTTCAGACAGGCAGTCAAGAACTCACTTACCAATATTGAGGGTTCCTGCTCCAAGATTTTTGAGGCTGCTGATAGACATATCCGAATAGTGTCTGATACGCAAAGTCGTGATATCGCAAACGTTGCAAATAAAAGCACTATTTCTATCAGGAAGAGCATATCACCACTTGTCGCTGAGCTCTCATCTGAATTCAACCGTCACTTAGCTCAGAGCGCTTCGGACGATGCTGAAAGACATACTTCATCCGATGTCACTGCTCAGAGTGTCGCTCAACAAGTTGCTCTTCTCGTCGAAGAAGTTAGACTTTTGCGCCGAGATGTCGTTGAACTGAAGACTCCCTTGATAATGTCAAGAAGGGGGAAGATAAAGAAAAGTCCAAAGCGATTTCCAAGATAGATAATAAACATTGGCGTTCAATGTTCGAAGAATTAGTAAGCATTAAGAAAATGCTATCCAAAAAGAGAAAGCCAAGGTATTATCTAAGAAAGTATGCGCTTCTAGAATTGGACCCCGAGTTCTTGGAAAGTATGGGATTTCATCCATATGCCGGACCGCTAAGATGACTTGTTAACTGGAAACCGTCAAATGATCAACAAAGAGATATCTATTACGACTTGATTCATGAACTTGGTATTCCTCCAACGGAATGGACGAAAAGGTTGTTAGAGATTAATGAAAGCGCCAGACTTCATAGGCATGATTACGATGAAGTTCAACATACGGCGATGATCGACATTGATCATCTCTTAAAGGAGTTAGCGTTAGAAGTCTTCCAAGGCAAAGAAAGAGCGAAGCGACAGAAAATGTGATTGAATGTTTTTTTATGTTTTTATTTATTGATATTCTTTCAGTGTAAATCATGTATGCTTAATTCTTTCAAATGAATGAATGATTTATCGCTGAAACATCTTGTTGAAGTTAATCTAACTTTAGCTAACTTTACTAACTTTCTAAAAACGCTAACTTATATTCCTTTGGGTTTTTCTTTTTAAAGTACCTCTTAAAATTATAAAAGAGTTATAAGAGTTAAAAGTCTTGACATCATCAAAAAGGGGGAAATTGTTAGGAAATTTCATGTTAGATGTTTTGATGATGACAAGATAAGATTCAATGTTAGACCCCAAAAATACAATGTAAGTTTCTGTTTTTCATAGATTGATGTATAAGCGTTTGAAAGTTGTAATTTACTTTTGTCTTGTAATTTTTATCTTTATAGATTTTAGACTAAGTCTTAGTAACTGAATCGCTAATAGGATTCTAGGTGAGTCTATTAGAGAAGAAGTTGAAGATCAGCGTCTGAAGTGAACCAGAGATGAAGATTTGTTTCTTAGCGTCCGTCAAATGCTAAAGGACGCCTTTTCAGGATTTATGGATCAAGCGCTCAAATACTCAAGCAACTTATGTCAGATTCACCTGAAATAAATCCTCAAGTCATGAAGGACTTAGATGCAATCATTCAACGGACATTTATTTCCAACGGGAAATAAATTCAAAATGCATTAAATGCTGGATAAGAGCATTAAATGTGATAAGCTACTGTGACTTGTGGACAAGCCACCTTTTTGACTAGACTGTCAGAACTTCAGAGTTCATAGCTCCTCCCGTCCAATCTGTTCCAGCGGATTTTCAGGAATGCCAGACTTTAGGTAAACTCACGTGCTGCGTGAGAGGCACGCTCCAACATGTGTCCAACGGAAAGATCCCAAGAAATTGCCTATAAATACCTTACCCCAGCAAACCTTAAAAATATGATGTGAATATAGATGATACAATATTGCAAAAATTACGTACATACACAAGAAAAAACTTGTTGCGAAAAAGATTAGAAACTCCATAGACAAAATTCTCCAAGATTTTTATCTACATTCCAGACAGTCACAAATATCTCAAACATTCTTCTAAAGAAGAAACCAAAATTCCTATTTAGATATTCCAAGTTGTTTGATCTTCCCAAAAACAAACAAAACCCTTGTGACAAACCTCAACCTTTCATCTGAGTGATAAAAGTTGTTGAATTCCTTTTCTGGCAGTATTTCTAAGTGAGAGAAGCTTGAAGAAGACAATCTTCATTAGTGCTGAAGTCTGTGTGATCAAGGAGCCCGAGATATTTTTCACCTTTTACTATCTTGTAGAAGATTCTGTGTGATTCTTTGATAATCAACGTAGTAAATTCCTCCAAGTGAAAAAGGAGAAGAAGGACGTCGCTAGGATTACGTCACCCAGTGAACCTTATATATCTTGTGTCATTCATATTTATTGTCTTTTTCTTATTATTACATCATTCATTTATTTTGAAAAAGACAAGCAAAGTTGCCAAGCGATTAACTAACTAAAAGAACGCTAAAACTCATTCCGCTGTGATAACCTTGATTAAGCGATCTAAGCGTTACCCTACTTTGGTAAACTGCTAAAATCACTAACTCTAAGTTATCTTTACTGAAGCGCCTGACCCAAGCGCTTAGCAATCCAAGCGTTCAAAACTTTAAAGTGATACGAAATTTTTGAAGTCGAAATAGACTTCAGGGTCTATTCAACCCCCCCCCCCCCCTTCTAGACCCTTTCGTATGCCACTTGGGACCACCAGAGATATTGAGAGGGACGATCCTCATTCCCATTTGAGGAATTTTCTAGAAATCTGCAGTACTTTTAAGATGAATGGCGTTACTGAAGATGCCATAAGACTGCGACTCTTCCCGTTCTCCCTATCTAAAAGAGCTAAGGAGTTGTTGAAAAACCAGCCGGCATATAAGTTCACTACTTAGGCTGATTTGTCGAATATGTTTCTCACCAAGTACTTTTCCCCAGCCAAGACTGTTCAGTTAAGGAATGCAATCACAGGATTTATGCAAACTGATAGTGAAACCCTCTATCAAGCATGGGAAAGGTATAAAGAATTACTCAGAAAATGCCCACCTCACGGTATTCCTAGTTGGATGCTTGTGCAGACTTTCTACAATGGTCTGTCACATTGTATCCGGATGAATATCGATGCACCTGCAGGAGGGAGTTTTATGGCAAAGAGTCCGGATGATGCATTAGCTTTTATGGACGATATGGCATCCAATACGTATCAGTGGGTGAGTGATAACTGGGATGCAAAGAAAACACCGGGCATCCACAATGTAGATAACATTACATTGCTCAATGTCGAAGCGGTATTTTTCTCGCTATGTCGAAGCGGGTTCGAAAAAAAAATCGGGTCGTCCACTGACCGTGCTCTACAACAGATCGCCACGGCTACAACCGTGAGAGATTGTTTGATACACAATGGTTTGCCGAAATATCCAACAATCTCCACCACCACAGGCACAGTGAGCTTCACCCTACCGACTCCGTGGATGCTATGCACATTAATAGGGGAGTATTTCTTTCACTGTTTTTTTTATTTACATTTTGTTTCTGTTGCATATGGGTTTCACTTAAGTACATTGCAGATAATGTGTTCTTTTAAGTGTGGGGTGGTTGCTTACATGCTGTGATTAGAGTATATAGAATTGCTTAAGTGTGGAGTAATGTGGTTAATTGATAAAAGAATTGGAGATACGTCAATTTTTTGTTGAGTTGTTGCTGAAATTTGGTTAACTTGTTCACAATATTCGTGTTCCCATATTTGAACTCTTGACTATATAAACATGTGAATCTGATTTCTGTACATGGATATTCTTTTTATTGAGTTTGATCACTGAGCTTGAAATTTGTGAAATTTTTATGCATCTTTACACACTACACACGAGTTCTAGTAAAGGCGATTGATCGGGGAGATAAAGGCAATTACATATTTTTGGATACATGGTGATATTTGGATGGAGGTTGAAGAAGCTAAGAAAAGAAAAGAAAAGAAAAGAAAAGAAAAAAAAAGAGAAAAAAAATCAAGAAAAAAGAAAAAAAAAAGAGAAAAAACAGAAGAAAAAAGGTTGATTTAGTGGGTGATGAATACTAAAATCACCCAGTTTTGTTTCTAGCCTTTGTAACTAGAGTGATTAAGTCTGTTGGCGTGTCTTGACACCTAATGCCTTAAAACCGACTGGTTTGAGAGTCATTAACCCAAAACTCGTTACAAGGGTGACATATAAAGCTTGACTAGCGAGACATTGCACGGGTTGATAAATTTTGAATGAAGGAAAGTGAAGGAAGATGAAATATGATAGATGTTGTGTTTTTGCACTCTATGGCCTTAAACAAGCACCAAGAGCATGGTATGACACTCTTTCTATCTTCCTTATAGGTAAAGGCTTTTCAAAAGGCAGCGTTGACACAACGTTATTTAAAATTACCCATAATGAAGATATTCTCTTAGTCCAAATTTATGCTGATGATATTATATTTGGTTCTACTAACAAGTGATTGTGTGAGAAATTTTCGAAAATGATGCAAGATCAATTTGAAATGAGCATGATGGGTGAATTAACTTTCTTCTTAGGATTACAAGTTAAACAACTCCCTAATGGAATATTTATAAACCAAGCTAAATATACGAAAGATATGATTAAGAAATTTGGTATGGAAAATGCATCATCTTCAAAAATTCCAATGAGCCAAACGCTTAAGTTAAATAAAGATGAATGTGGGAAGAAAATTGATATCACTAACTATAGAGGTATCATTGAATCACTTCTTTATCTTCAGCTAGTAGACCTGATATTATGTTTTCGGTATGCATGTGTGCACGCTTTCAAGTTGATCATAGAGAATCACACTTAAATGCTACCAAGAGAATCCTTAAATACCTAAAAGGCACACAAAATGTGGGCTTATGGTATCCAAGGGACTCTCCTTTTGAACTAATTGGTTATTCAGACGCAGATTTTGCAGGATGCAAAATAGATAGAAAAAGTACTAATGGTACATGTCAATTTCTAGGTGATAGACTTGTTTCGTGGAATAGTAAGAAACAACAATCCATAGCGACTTCTACCGCTGAAGCAGAATATGTAGCCGCTGGGAGCTGTTGTGCACAAATCCTTTGGATGAGGCAACAACTTAGAGATTATGGAACAATCTTAGGTCCTACCCTAATCCATTGTGATAACAAAAGCGCTTTAGCTATGACCCAAAATCCTATCCTTCATTCTAGAACTAAACACATTGACATTATATACCATTTCTTGCGTGACCATGTTCAAAAGAAAGATATCTCCATGCACTTCATTGGCACTGACAAACAATTGGCAGATGGCAGATATCTTCACCAAAGCGATCAACAAACAACGCTTTCTCACTTTAAGAAGTGAATTAGGTATGATTGATTTCATAAGCGCATCATTCCTTTTATAGGCATACGCTTTAGGGGGAATCCACTTTATATATACATCTAAAGCGTCTTTCAAAATTGAAACGAGTTATCAATTTTAGGGGAACTTTAAAATTGTACTTGTAACAATCAATAAGCGAATGTGACCAAAAATTATTTTAAATTATTTGCATTGACAACTAGCGCTTATCTTCTTTATGCATGACAAAATCAATCTCTAACGAAAATATGTCTTTCATAAATCAAAGCAATTGATTTTATCCTTAAAATTTAAGAAATTAAATATTTTTTTCATAAAAAGACTTTAGTGTTAAAAAATATTCCCACTTTAACGCTAAGTAGACCCCTTCAAAATTCATGCATAGTTTTTATCGATAAAGGTAACGTGTGCATAAGTACAAAAGATTAGATTTGATACTCCTCACACGTGCCTATCAAATCAAATTGACAGTTAATGATCTCTATCTAAAACCTAGGTAGTTCAGGTCTGCACAAGTCTGATTACGTGTCAATGTACAATCAGGCGCGTGCATTTCACGCTGAAAATTTCAAAAAATTTCCAACATTTTTTCAAATTAAATTGGTAACTGCGGATCCCAAATTTTTGCTTTTTGGTAACTGATAAACTATTTTACCACACTTTTTGCATCCGTATTTTTCATTAAACGGATCAGATTTAAATTCTTTCAAATTTCAAATTCAATGATCTCCCACGTGTCAAAATCGTAGCCATTGAGAAGTTACTTCCTTGCCTCTATTTAAACCCTTCAAGGTCTTTACAGTCAGACTTTATCACTCCAAAAAATCTATCTGCTGTAAATTTCTTCATCTTTCAAGGCAAAAACTTCTCTCTCTTTTTCAAAAAGCTTTCAACATTCAGTAATGGCACCCAAGGCTTCCAAATCTTCCAAAACTTCCAAGTCTGCTTCTGGAAAAACTTCCAGAGCAGAGAAACAAGTCACTTTGGATGCCGAATTTTTGATTAATTGGGATTTCTTGTTCGACAACCAGAACTTCCCTCTCCGGACGATTTTTCCACTTGTCCAAGAGTCTAGTTTGAGAGACATGATCACTACCTTTTTCAACTACTTTGAAGAAGAGTCTCTCTACTTCTTCAACAATGCCCAGATTTCTGAAGACGGAAATTCCATCTCCTGCGTCTTCCCTTTTGCTCGTGAGACCTTTGTTCTCACTCCTTCTTTGATTTCTTCACTGTTGGTTCTACCCAATGATGGTGTTGAGGTAGAACATGTCACTCTCGGCGATGCTACTAAAGTCTGGGAGTTGATCAAGAAAGATGATGTTGAAGCTGCGTATGAGCCAAACTTCAAGAAGAACGATATGAAGGGCGAATACGTTATTCTCGCGGATATATGCGCCAAGAGGATCGAATGCAGAAAGGGGACATTCGATAAAGTTACGAATATCCAGTACAAGATGATGGTGGCCATTCTGACCAAGCTGAAGTTTAATTGGTCTCTCTATGTTTTAAATCGCTTCAAGGCAGCGATGGCCAAGTTTGTTAATCCCAATTCTTATGGGATTGTGTTAAGTAGAATTCTTAGCGCTTGCGGTTATACTAACTCCGTCGGCAAAAAGATTCCAGCGACAAAATTCTACAGTAAGAAAATGATCGGTGAGCTGCAAAAGCCAAGGAAGAGAGGTGGAGCAGTTGTTCCTAAAGAAGAGCGTGAGCGACTTCGTGCTAAAGGAGTTGTTCGCAGTGATGATGAAGATCAAGCATCTTCCTCTTCTTCATAATCCTCTTCGTCTGAAGAAGAAGTGGTGGTCAAGCGACCTAAAAGAAAGATAGTTCTCAAAGTCGCTGAGCCATCCAAGCCAGCCAAGAAACAAAAGCCTGAACCTAAGAAGAAGCAGAAGCCGGAGCCCAAAAAGAAGCAAAAAATTCCCTCTCCTTCTCCTTCTCCTAAATCTCCATCTCTTCCTTCAGCGTTTATCTTCTTTGTTCCCGAGGAAGAGGAAGTAGTAGAAGAAGAGGTACCGCTTGCACAAAGACGTACTCCTCTTTCTACTCCCGCCGTGTCTACAAGCATTTTCGCAGAACCAGTGGTTGGAGAGTCAGTGAGCGTTCCTCCCCCTGACGCTGCTCCTGAAATCAGCTCAGATCCTCAGGACGCTTCTCAATCTGAGAGTGTTCATGGTAAGTATTTGCTAAGGAAATTAGTTTATCCTTTCCTCATTAGTTTCTAAGTTTCTAACGCTAGGATAAAACCTCTTTCAGCGCAATGTGCAACGAGTTTTGAACATGTTCTCAACACTCTTGAAGAATTACGCATTCCCATTCGTGCTGATCCAATAACTTCTTTTCTAGATCTTGATCCAGAAGAAGTTATCCCGGAGCCTGAGGAACCTGTACCGATACAAGAAACAGATCAAGCGACTGAATCAGTCGATGATATTCCTCAGGGTAAGCGATTTAGTCTTTTCTTTTTCAATTTCTACTTAGTGGAAATTTTGCTTGCTTTTCTCAACCGCTTACATGTATCAGCTCAAGATGTACCCCAAGAGGCACCAATCGTTGATGCCCCTCCACCCTCCGAGATTCCAGTTGAAGTGGATGTAGATCTGGCAACTGTTGTGGATATCGCTAAGGAAGCATCTCAAGCCCTTCCTGACGCTGAAACATCATCAGCCAGTGAAGCGACTATAAACGCTGAGCGGTCGATAGAAGTGGCCCCCATCCCAACAGAAGCGATTACCTTTGTTCCTACTCCAACAGGACCTCCTCCTCGTGTCATCGATTTTTTCCCGCGCTGATATACTCCAGATGTTGAATTTTATTATGCCGCCAGAGAACGAGACACTCAGACGCTTGCAGAGCTAGAAATCAATTTCCAAACAACTCTCCATCGGCCCGATATGTCCAACACCAAAAAGTTTGAAGTTTTCGAGCGTATTGCCGATCTAGGACTTTATAACTTGGAGCGACTTCAATCTCTCTTTGAGTATATTCATCGTCCAGTGTTCAACAGAGCTGACTTTGACCAAGAGTGTTTCAATTTCACCGGTCGCTTGGACGAGTCCTTTTATCCTCTTTGTTCCAACAAGATAGTTATCAAGAAACCCCACATGGGCAATTGGAACAAGAATCCTGATGAAGAAGATCTGAACAAGATAGGTTATTCGGCTCTCCCCTCAGTTGTCAAGTCTCCTCAAAATGCTCTCTCTCCTAATCCACTCGAGTTATGGAAAGGAAAAGGACCGCTTGTTGCGGAGTGCCCAAATCCGGTCAACTCGTGGATAGAAGATGAGGCTCGCGAATATCTTGTCAGATTATGGGCAGAAGACTATGACGAAGA
This sequence comes from Buddleja alternifolia, assembly GCA_019426215.1. NCBI lineage: Eukaryota > Viridiplantae > Streptophyta > Magnoliopsida > Lamiales > Scrophulariaceae > Buddleja > Buddleja alternifolia. The sequence goes on from WHWC01000179.1 coordinate 108,412, forward strand.
GACAGAACGCTTCGAGAAGTTCCTTGCCGCTAGAAAAGATCAGAAGAAAGCGGCTAAGCTTGGAAACAGATGGATGATGGAAACAGCAAGATGGGCTGAAGAATTTGTTCTTCATTTCTACACCCTTGAAGAGGTCATCAAATATCCTTTTTTATTTTAATTTGGAATAGAGTACAGACGCCGAGGTTTTGCAACCTTTTTGCTTCAACAGCGTCAGCACATTGCAGGCAATGTCAGCGCTTTACCACGATATAGACAACCAATCGAAAGCTACATTCGCCAGCAGCTAGCCTTATACAACCAAGGTGGACACTACATCTTGCATCCTCGCCAAGCGTTTGTTCAATGCGTCTTTCCTGATCTCAATGAAGAAGCTTCATCCAGCAAACAACCGCTTCTTCCAGGCCAAAGTCAGATTCGTGTTGATGTTTCCAATGAACACGCTGAGTTTGCTTAGTTCCACAGAGAAATGAGAGCAGTGTTTGAGAATGCCCAAGCGCTGGACATAAGTTTCAATCACTACTCAGGGTTATAATTTCAGAGGATATACTCTCCACCCTGTGCTCTTTAGTCAACAGAATATTCAAGTGGCCAAGATGATTTTGCTAATTCGGCCAGTGGACCAAGAAGCAGCTCAAGCGCTCATGCCATTTATATTGGACTTCTTCGACTGTTATACTTCAGCAATTGATTTTTCGGAAGGTGTATTGTTTGTACGGAAGAGCGTGAAAACGCTATATTCTTTATCCCGCAATCAATCCTGATTAGTCCAACGCATGTGATGGAAGCCCTTGGCCCTCTCTAGGTCATTGGTATTAGAGAACCATCTCCCCCAGTCCAAATTAATGAAGAAGAAATTGCTCCTACTGTGGAAGTCGCTCAACCTCCTGAGGCTTCTTTGCCAGATTCTTCTAGGGGCCCGGTAGTCGAGCCCCCAGCGATTGCAGATCTTATCTTGGATCAAGCGATTGAAGAAGTGCACACGAAAATTGTTGAAGAGCCTGAAGAGCCTTTTGTCAGAGATAAAACCAAAGGTAAGGCTGCAGTTTCTAGTTCTTACAGACTTATTCCGTCTCCAGAGCATCCTTCTTTCGATTCAGATTCTGAGAGTGATTCAGAAGCCAGAGATTTCAGACAGGCAGTCAAGAACTCACTTACCAATATTGAGGGTTCCTGCTCCAAGATTTTTGAGGCTGCTGATAGACATATCCGAATAGTGTCTGATACGCAAAGTCGTGATATCGCAAACGTTGCAAATAAAAGCACTATTTCTATCAGGAAGAGCATATCACCACTTGTCGCTGAGCTCTCATCTGAATTCAACCGTCACTTAGCTCAGAGCGCTTCGGACGATGCTGAAAGACATACTTCATCCGATGTCACTGCTCAGAGTGTCGCTCAACAAGTTGCTCTTCTCGTCGAAGAAGTTAGACTTTTGCGCCGAGATGTCGTTGAACTGAAGACTCCCTTGATAATGTCAAGAAGGGGGAAGATAAAGAAAAGTCCAAAGCGATTTCCAAGATAGATAATAAACATTGGCGTTCAATGTTCGAAGAATTAGTAAGCATTAAGAAAATGCTATCCAAAAAGAGAAAGCCAAGGTATTATCTAAGAAAGTATGCGCTTCTAGAATTGGACCCCGAGTTCTTGGAAAGTATGGGATTTCATCCATATGCCGGACCGCTAAGATGACTTGTTAACTGGAAACCGTCAAATGATCAACAAAGAGATATCTATTACGACTTGATTCATGAACTTGGTATTCCTCCAACGGAATGGACGAAAAGGTTGTTAGAGATTAATGAAAGCGCCAGACTTCATAGGCATGATTACGATGAAGTTCAACATACGGCGATGATCGACATTGATCATCTCTTAAAGGAGTTAGCGTTAGAAGTCTTCCAAGGCAAAGAAAGAGCGAAGCGACAGAAAATGTGATTGAATGTTTTTTATGTTTTTATTTATTGATATTCTTTCAGTGTAAATCATGTATGCTTAATTCTTTCAAATGAATGAATGATTTATCGCTGAAACATCTTGTTGAAGTTAATCTAACTTTAGCTAACTTTACTAACTTTCTAAAAACGCTAACTTATATTCCTTTGGGTTTTTCTTTTTAAAGTACCTCTTAAAATTATAAAAGAGTTATAAGAGTTAAAAGTCTTGACATCATCAAAAAGGGGGAAATTGTTAGGAAATTTCATGTTAGATGTTTTGATGATGACAAGATAAGATTCAATGTTAGACCCCAAAAATACAATGTAAGTTTCTGTTTTTCATAGATTGATGTATAAGCGTTTGAAAGTTGTAATTTACTTTTGTCTTGTAATTTTTATCTTTATAGATTTTAGACTAAGTCTTAGTAACTGAATCGCTAATAGGATTCTAGGTGAGTCTATTAGAGAAGAAGTTGAAGATCAGCGTCTGAAGTGAACCAGAGATGAAGATTTGTTTCTTAGCGTCCGTCAAATGCTAAAGGACGCCTTTTCAGGATTTATGGATCAAGCGCTCAAATACTCAAGCAACTTATGTCAGATTCACCTGAAATAAATCCTCAAGTCATGAAGGACTTAGATGCAATCATTCAACGGACATTTATTTCCAACGGGAAATAAATTCAAAATGCATTAAATGCTGGATAAGAGCATTAAATGTGATAAGCTACTGTGACTTGTGGACAAGCCACCTTTTTGACTAGACTGTCAGAACTTCAGAGTTCATAGCTCCTCCCGTCCAATCTGTTCCAGCGGATTTTCAGGAATGCCAGACTTTAGGTAAACTCACGTGCTGCGTGAGAGGCACGCTCCAACATGTGTCCAACGGAAAGATCCCAAGAAATTGCCTATAAATACCTTACCCCAGCAAACCTTAAAAATATGATGTGAATATAGATGATACAATATTGCAAAAATTACGTACATACACAAGAAAAAACTTGTTGCGAAAAAGATTAGAAACTCCATAGACAAAATTCTCCAAGATTTTTATCTACATTCCAGACAGTCACAAATATCTCAAACATTCTTCTAAAGAAGAAACCAAAATTCCTATTTAGATATTCCAAGTTGTTTGATCTTCCCAAAAACAAACAAAACCCTTGTGACAAACCTCAACCTTTCATCTGAGTGATAAAAGTTGTTGAATTCCTTTTCTGGCAGTATTTCTAAGTGAGAGAAGCTTGAAGAAGACAATCTTCATTAGTGCTGAAGTCTGTGTGATCAAGGAGCCCGAGATATTTTTCACCTTTTACTATCTTGTAGAAGATTCTGTGTGATTCTTTGATAATCAACGTAGTAAATTCCTCCAAGTGAAAAAGGAGAAGAAGGACGTCGCTAGGATTACGTCACCCAGTGAACCTTATATATCTTGTGTCATTCATATTTATTGTCTTTTTCTTATTATTACATCATTCATTTATTTTGAAAAAGACAAGCAAAGTTGCCAAGCGATTAACTAACTAAAAGAACGCTAAAACTCATTCCGCTGTGATAACCTTGATTAAGCGATCTAAGCGTTACCCTACTTTGGTAAACTGCTAAAATCACTAACTCTAAGTTATCTTTACTGAAGCGCCTGACCCAAGCGCTTAGCAATCCAAGCGTTCAAAACTTTAAAGTGATACGAAATTTTTGAAGTCGAAATAGACTTCAGGGTCTATTCAACCCCCCCCCCCCCCTTCTAGACCCTTTCGTATGCCACTTGGGACCACCAGAGATATTGAGAGGGACGATCCTCATTCCCATTTGAGGAATTTTCTAGAAATCTGCAGTACTTTTAAGATGAATGGCGTTACTGAAGATGCCATAAGACTGCGACTCTTCCCGTTCTCCCTATCTAAAAGAGCTAAGGAGTTGTTGAAAAACCAGCCGGCATATAAGTTCACTACTTAGGCTGATTTGTCGAATATGTTTCTCACCAAGTACTTTTCCCCAGCCAAGACTGTTCAGTTAAGGAATGCAATCACAGGATTTATGCAAACTGATAGTGAAACCCTCTATCAAGCATGGGAAAGGTATAAAGAATTACTCAGAAAATGCCCACCTCACGGTATTCCTAGTTGGATGCTTGTGCAGACTTTCTACAATGGTCTGTCACATTGTATCCGGATGAATATCGATGCACCTGCAGGAGGGAGTTTTATGGCAAAGAGTCCGGATGATGCATTAGCTTTTATGGACGATATGGCATCCAATACGTATCAGTGGGTGAGTGATAACTGGGATGCAAAGAAAACACCGGGCATCCACAATGTAGATAACATTACATTGCTCAATGTCGAAGCGGTATTTTTCTCGCTATGTCGAAGCGGGTTCGAAAAAAAAATCGGGTCGTCCACTGACCGTGCTCTACAACAGATCGCCACGGCTACAACCGTGAGAGATTGTTTGATACACAATGGTTTGCCGAAATATCCAACAATCTCCACCACCACAGGCACAGTGAGCTTCACCCTACCGACTCCGTGGATGCTATGCACATTAATAGGGGAGTATTTCTTTCACTGTTTTTTTTATTTACATTTTGTTTCTGTTGCATATGGGTTTCACTTAAGTACATTGCAGATAATGTGTTCTTTTAAGTGTGGGGTGGTTGCTTACATGCTGTGATTAGAGTATATAGAATTGCTTAAGTGTGGAGTAATGTGGTTAATTGATAAAAGAATTGGAGATACGTCAATTTTTGTTGAGTTGTTGCTGAAATTTGGTTAACTTGTTCACAATATTCGTGTTCCCATATTTGAACTCTTGACTATATAAACATGTGAATCTGATTTCTGTACATGGATATTCTTTTTATTGAGTTTGATCACTGAGCCTGAAATTTGTGAAATTTTTATGCATCTTTACACACTACACACGAGTTCTAGTAAAGGCGATTGATCGGGGAGATAAAGGCAATTACATATTTTTGGATACATGGTGATATTTGGATGGAGGTTGAAGAAGCTAAGAAAAGAAAAGAAAAGAAAAGAAAAGAAAAAAAAAGAGAAAAAAATCAAGAAAAAAGAAAAAAAAAAGAGAAAAAACAGAAGAAAAAAGGTTGATTTAGTGGGTGATGAATACTAAAATCACCCAGTTTTGTTTCTAGCCTTTGTAACTAGAGTGATTAAGTCTGTTGGCGTGTCTTGACACCTAATGCCTTAAAACCGACTGGTTTGAGAGTCATTAACCCAAAACTCGTTACAAGGGTGACATATAAAGCTTGACTAGCGAGACATTGCACGGGTTGATAAATTTTGAATGAAGGAAAGTGAAGGAAGATGAAATATGATAGATGTTGTGTTTTTGCACTCTATGGCCTTAAACAAGCACCAAGAGCATGGTATGACACTCTTTCTATCTTCCTTATAGGTAAAGGCTTTTCAAAAGGCAGCGTTGACACAACGTTATTAAAATTACCCATAATGAAGATATTCTCTTAGTCCAAATTTATGCTGATGATATTATATTTGGTTCTACTAACAAGTGATTGTGTGAGAAATTTTCGAAAATGATGCAAGATCAATTTGAAATGAGCATGATGGGTGAATTAACTTTCTTCTTAGGATTACAAGTTAAACAACTCCCTAATGGAATATTTATAAACCAAGCTAAATATACGAAAGATATGATTAAGAAATTTGGTATGGAAAATGCATCATCTTCAAAAATTCCAATGAGCCAAACGCTTAAGTTAAATAAAGATGAATGTGGGAAGAAAATTGATATCACTAACTATAGAGGTATCATTGAATCACTTCTTTATCTTCAGCTAGTAGACCTGATATTATGTTTTCGGTATGCATGTGTGCACGCTTTCAAGTTGATCATAGAGAATCACACTTAAATGCTACCAAGAGAATCCTTAAATACCTAAAAGGCACACAAAATGTGGGCTTATGGTATCCAAGGGACTCTCCTTTTGAACTAATTGGTTATTCAGACGCAGATTTTGCAGGATGCAAAATAGATAGAAAAAGTACTAATGGTACATGTCAATTTCTAGGTGATAGACTTGTTTCGTGGAATAGTAAGAAACAACAATCCATAGCGACTTCTACCGCTGAAGCAGAATATGTAGCCGCTGGGAGCTGTTGTGCACAAATCCTTTGGATGAGGCAACAACTTAGAGATTATGGAACAATCTTAGGTCCTACCCTAATCCATTGTGATAACAAAAGCGCTTTAGCTATGACCCAAAATCCTATCCTTCATTCTAGAACTAAACACATTGACATTATATACCATTTCTTGCGTGACCATGTTCAAAAGAAAGATATCTCCATGCACTTCATTGGCACTGACAAACAATTGGCAGATGGCAGATATCTTCACCAAAGCGATCAACAAACAACGCTTTCTCACTTTAAGAAGTGAATTAGGTATGATTGATTTCATAAGCGCATCATTCCTTTTATAGGCATACGCTTTAGGGGGAATCCACTTTATATATACATCTAAAGCGTCTTTCAAAATTGAAACGAGTTATCAATTTTAGGGGAACTTTAAAATTGTACTTGTAACAATCAATAAGCGAATGTGACCAAAAATTATTTTAAATTATTTGCATTGACAACTAGCGCTTATCTTCTTTATGCATGACAAAATCAATCTCTAACGAAAATATGTCTTTCATAAATCAAAGCAATTGATTTTATCCTTAAAATTTAAGAAATTAAATATTTTTTTCATAAAAAGACTTTAGTGTTAAAAAATATTCCCACTTTAACGCTAAGTAGACCCCTTCAAAATTCATGCATAGTTTTTATCGATAAAGGTAACGTGTGCATAAGTACAAAAGATTAGATTTGATACTCCTCACACGTGCCTATCAAATCAAATTGACAGTTAATGATCTCTATCTAAAACCTAGGTAGTTCAGGTCTGCACAAGTCTGATTACGTGTCAATGTACAATCAGGCGCGTGCATTTCACGCTGAAAATTTCAAAAAATTTCCAACATTTTTTCAAATTAAATTGGTAACTGCGGATCCCAAATTTTTGCTTTTTGGTAACTGATAAACTATTTTACCACACTTTTTGCATCCGTATTTTTCATTAAACGGATCAGATTTAAATTCTTTCAAATTTCAAATTCAATGATCTCCCACGTGTCAAAATCGTAGCCATTGAGAAGTTACTTCCTTGCCTCTATTTAAACCCTTCAAGGTCTTTACAGTCAGACTTTATCACTCCAAAAAATCTATCTGCTGTAAATTTCTTCATCTTTCAAGGCAAAAACTTCTCTCTCTTTTTCAAAAAGCTTTCAACATTCAGTAATGGCACCCAAGGCTTCCAAATCTTCCAAAACTTCCAAGTCTGCTTCTGGAAAAACTTCCAGAGCAGAGAAACAAGTCACTTTGGATGCCGAATTTTTGATTAATTGGGATTTCTTGTTCGACAACCAGAACTTCCCTCTCCGGACGATTTTTCCACTTGTCCAAGAGTCTAGTTTGAGAGACATGATCACTACCTTTTTCAACTACTTTGAAGAAGAGTCTCTCTACTTCTTCAACAATGCCCAGATTTCTGAAGACGGAAATTCCATCTCCTGCGTCTTCCCTTTTGCTCGTGAGACCTTTGTTCTCACTCCTTCTTTGATTTCTTCACTGTTGGTTCTACCCAATGATGGTGTTGAGGTAGAACATGTCACTCTCGGCGATGCTACTAAAGTCTGGGAGTTGATCAAGAAAAGATGATGTTGAAGCTGCGTATGAGCCAAACTTCAAGAAGAACGATATGAGGGCGAATACGTTATTCTCGCGGATATGCGCCAAGAGGATCGAATGCAGAAAGGGGACATTCGATAAAGTTACGAATATCCAGTACAAGATGATGGTGGCCATTCTGACCAAGCTGAAGTTTAATTGGTCTCTCTATGTTTTAAATCGCTTCAAGGCAGCGATGGCCAAGTTTGTTAATCCCAATTCTTATGGGATTGTGTTAAGTAGAATTCTTAGCGCTTGCGGTTATACTAACTCCGTCGGCAAAAAGATTCCAGCGACAAAATTCTACAGTAAGAAAATGATCGGTGAGCTGCAAAAGCCAAGGAAGAGAGGTGGAGCAGTTGTTCCTAAAGAAGAGCGTGAGCGACTTCGTGCTAAAGGAGTTGTTCGCAGTGATGATGAAGATCAAGCATCTTCCTCTTCTTCATAATCCTCTCGTCGAAGAAGAATGTGGTGGTCAAGCGACCTAAAAGAAGATAGTTCTCAAAGTCGCTGAGCCATCCAAGCCAGCCAAGAAACAAAAGCCTGAACCTAAGAAGACAGAAGCCGGAGCCCAAAAGAAGCAAAAAATTCCCTCTCCTTCTCCTTCTCCTAAATCTCCATCTCTTCCTTCAGCGTTTATCTTCTTTGTTTCCGAGGAAGAGGAAGTAGTAGAAGAAGAGGTACCGCTTGCACAAAGACGTACTCCTCTTTCTACTCCCGCCGTGTCTACAAGCATTTTCGCAGAACCAGTGTTGGAGAGTCAGTGAGCGTTCCTCCCCTGACGGCTGCTCATGAAATCAGCTCAGATCCTCAGGACGCTTCTCAATCTGAGAGTGTTCATGGTAAGTATTTGCTAAGGAAATTAGTTTATCCTTTCCTCATTAGTTTCTAAGTTTCTAACGCTAGGATAAAACCTCTTTCAGCGCAATGTGCAACGAGTTTTGAACATGTTCTCAACACTCTTGAGAATTACGCATCCCATTCGTGCTGATCCAATAACTTCTTTTCTAGATCTTGATCCAGAAGAAGTTATCCCGGAGCCTGAGGACCTGTACCGATACAAGAAACAGATCAGCGACTGAATCAGTCGATGATATTCCTCAGGGTAAGCGATTTAGTCTTTTCTTTTTCATTATTTCTACTTAGTGGAAATTTTGCTTGCTTTTCTCACCCGCTTACATGTATCAGCTCAAGATGTACCCCAAGAGGCACCAATCGTTGATGCCCCTCCACCCTCCGAGATTCCAGTTGAAGTGGATGTAGATCTGGCAACTGTTGTGGATATCGCTAAGGAAGCATCTCAAGCCCTTCCTGCGCTGAAACATCATCAGCCAGTGAAGCGACTATAAACGCTGAGCGGTCGATAGAAGTGGCCCCCATCCCAACAGAAGCGATTACCTTTGTTCCTACTCCAACAGGACCTCCTCCTCGTGTCATCGATTTTTTTCCCGCGCTGATATACTCCAGATGTTGAATTTTATTATGCCGCCAGAGAACGGGACACTCAGACGCTTGCAGAGCTAGAAATCAATTTCCAAACAACTCTCCATCGCCCGATATATCCAACACCAAAAAGTTTGAAGTTTTCGAGCGTATTGCCGATCTAGGACTTTATAACTTGGAGCGACTTCAATCTCTCTTTGAGTATATTCATCGTCCAGTGTTCAACAAGCTGACTTTGACCAAGAGTGTTTCAATTTCACCGGTCGCTTGGACGAGTCCTTTTATCCTCTTTTTCCAACAAGATAGTTATCAAGAACCCCACATGGGCAATTGGAACAAGAATCCTGATGAAGAAGATCTGAACAAGATAGGTTATTCGGCTCTCCCCTCAGTTGTCAAGTTCCTCAAAATGCTCTCTCTCACTAATCCCTCGAGTTATGGAAAGAAAAGGACCGCTTGTTGCGGAGTGCCCAAATCCGGTCAACTCGTGGATAGAAGATGAGGCTCGCGAATATCTTGTCAGATTATTGGCAGAAGACTATGAGAAGAGACAGAACGCTTCGAGAAGTTCCTTGCCGCTAGAAAAGATCAGAAGAAAGCGACTAAGCTTGGAAACAGATGGATGATGGAAACAGCAAGATGGCTGAAGAATTTGTTCTTCATTTCTACACCCTTGAAGAGGTCATCAAATATCCTTTTTATTTAATTTGGAATAGAGTACAGACGCCGAGGTTTTGCAACCTTTTTGCTTCAACAGCGTCAGCACATTGCAGGCAATGTCAGCGCTTTACCACGATATAGACAACCAATCGAAAGCTACATTCGCCAGCATAGCCTTATACAACCAAGGTGGACACTACATCTTGCATCCTCGCCAAGCGTTTGTTCAATGCGTTATTTCCTGATCTCATGAAGAGCTTCATCCAGCAAACACCCGCTTCTTCCAGGCCAAAGTCAGATTCGTGTTGATGTTTCCAATGAACACGCTGAGTTTGCTTAGTTCCACAAGAAATGAGAGCAGTGTTTGAGAATGCCCAAGCGCTGGACATAAGTTTCAATCACTACTCAGGGTTATAATTTCAGAGGATAACCTCCACCCTGTGCTCTTTAGTCACAGAATATTCAATGGCCAAGATGATTTTGCTAATTCGGCCAGTGGACCAAGAAGCAGCTCAAGCGATCATGCCATTTATTGGACGTCTTCGACTGTTATACTTCAGCAATTGATTTTTCGGAAGGGTTATTGTTTGTACGGAAGAGCGTGAAAACGCTATATTCTTTATCCCGCAATCATCCTGATTAGTCCAACGCATGTGATGGA